>JAOUQW010000040.1:15580493-15591362 GCA_028565825.1 Olivaichthys viedmensis | reverse complement strand
ACCACAGTGGATCAAAACAACAGTGAAACATGGTGGTGGATTTTCAATGTGCTCTCAGACTTTTGGACCCCACTGTAGTTATATCACTTGTATTTACACCTATCAATTCCTATTCCCCCTTTTAGGAGTGTGACATGGGATCGGAACAATACCACGGCTGCAGGATTTCAAGATGTGGCACGCTCTATGGAGCAGTAAGATACACTACACACAATACTTGAATGTCAGGCCAGCACACATTCAGATCCACATACTTATCTGCACTGATATTCCCACTGACACTCATCCTACATCATTAGTGTGCTGCTACTTATAACAGGTATGCATTGTGTGGGTGTGGGTGTGTGTGTGTGTGTGTGTGTGAGTGAGAGAGAGAGATTTCGTCGGATTTCATCACCTTTCTGACCTTCCACCTCTCTACCGTACACTTAGAACTGTTTTGGGGTTTTTTTTGAGAAATTTTTGGAACCAGCCAGTTGACCTTGGAGCTTTAGTCTCTATATTTGGGCAAGATATCACAACTAAGCAGTAAACAGGGATTGAGCTATAAAGTGAGCTGTAAAAGGTTTAAAGTTTTTAATTAAAAAAAAAAAAATTATGGTGCATCGAGAATTTTCATCTGTTGCTGCTGCTTTATAGATAAGCATTTGTTTATTTATTTCTCTCACTATCTTTCTCGTGCTCTTCAGTAACTTCACTCTGCAGTACATGCCTGTACCGCTCAGTGATGTTACACAGGCATACCGCAGTGCCCCCGAGAGGACGGAACAGGCAATGACAAAGGTGAGCAAGCACAAAATTACCCCCAATTTTTTTTTTACAGTGGCATACTGTTTCAGGTAGAGACAAGGAGCATTTGTACAGCACGGCTAAAATTGGGCGGGGGTGCACAGCAAGCAGAGCTGAGCTCCAGTACTATAATTTGATGGAAATGGAAATCATAGCATGGCATATTGTTGATAATAATAAGGATGATGTAATACAGTTTCACACAGCTTTCATTTCAAAATTGTATTTCTATTTAAGGCAGTTGTTCACTGCTGTGTATGTACATCTGAGCAGCAGGGCTCCCCCACCTCCTAAAGCCTAAGCAGTGTCTCTGTCACGCGTTGAACACTGTGATACAGGATTCGTTTGTAGATTTAGGTGATTGGAAGGAGTCAAGCGCAGCCAATAACACAAGGTTGTTCAAAGGAGGAGTCTTCCTTAATTTGCCTATTAATAATCTCTGTTAGAACATAATGAGTGCTCTTCCAACCGCAGCAGGGATGTTCTTCTTCAATCTCTCAACAATTTCAACACAACACAATGTAATCCAATCTAACTAACTAGCCAACCTGCTTCTCCACTGCTTCCCCTATATAGTGTCATGGCTCTGCCCACAGGCACTCCCATTCTCACAAGTTCTAGAACTTTCTCAGTTCTAACTGCAAATTATTACCCAACATTTCTAGTAAAAGAGTATCAACCAAAACCCAAACTAGAGCTGTGTATGAAATTGCTCCCTCAATCACTCGTTCACTATTTTTTATATAGACTGCTCTAAGTAACGGGGGCAATAACGTGGACACCGCACTGAATTCAGACAACAGAAGTATTAAAAGTGATTTTCTGTATTAAATACACTAACAAGTGTCTGTTGGCTTTAGTGGTCTCTAAACAACATTTTTCATTTACTCCGGTATCCATCCTGACAAGTAAATTTCGAGCTAAAATAAATCACTATGCACTGTGGTACTTAGTGCGGAAGTAGTGTACATCAGTTGTACACTGGATTTACGGTGCACTATGGATAATAATATAGTGCACTATCCAGGGAATATAATTTGTCCAATGAGAATTCGGACAACACTACAAAATAGTTGCACCCTAAATAGTGCACAATGTTTCGATTTCAGACACAGCGTAGCTTTACATTCTAGAAATTTTCTAAGTACAGATTTACAGATATGAACATATTAACAACAATCAACATTCCTTTTACGTCGTAACCATAAACACAAATTATTTCCACCATGAATTACATTGAGCCAAACACAAAACTCCACTTAATCAAAAAATTTGCATTTATGACAGTTTTTATTTATTACACAGTCATCAGGTTTTACTAAAACTGTTACAATTTGCAATGGCCAGGCCGGTTTTGAAAAAAGATACTAAAATGTATATTTGCCTACAGAGCTTGGCAAAAAAGAGCATAAATGCAATAGGTAGGATTATCTAGGCCAGCATTTTTCAACCTATGGGCCACGGCCCTCAAGTGAGTAGTGGTGGTACTACAAGGGCGGGCATCAATATTTTTTTTACTCTAAAATAATAGCTAAAATGTTATTATTAGCCAAATTTAAATATCATAATTTAAATATCATTTAACCTATTATTTCACAGTTAAGAAATATTGTCCGCCCCCTTGTACATACTATCACAACCCAACTATTTTTGCAAAAAATAATTAAAGAACATAGTTAAATCATTATTTGGGTTAGAAAGATTAAAACTGGTTTAGACTTCTGGCTATGTTGAGTCATATATTCACAAATAGATGTAAAGGTTCTGTTATGAAGACCTGATTGGGCAGCTCTTCATAACCCAACTTTGGACGCCAACTCCATTGGGTCTAAATAAATAAATATATTATTATTATAAATATATTTTCCTAATTACTAATAAGTATTCAGCTCTGTATGCACTATTTGATGGGCATTCCCTTTCAAATTATGATTATTACCATTATTCTCAATAATAAAATCCCTATGCTAATAATACGGCTATTGGCTAAATATGTAGAATTTGGCCACATTCTTTTTGTTAGGGAAAAATAACAAACCATGATTCATGTCACATGCACTGTGGACCAAACGGTGGACTGTAGAATCCTGGATTTCAGTTTCGGTTAACCATCTCTAGTATTGTGTACTGACCTCATACTAGAATTAATGCTGTGCTTTTTATTCAAATCACACTTAAAATGTTTTATGATATGTACAGTAGATATACATTATGTGGGTATGCATAGTATTGTATAGAAGTGGGCCTGAAACATTAAAGCTTTGCTTTTGAAGGTGACTTTGGAAAGTTGGACACTAGCAATATGCCTATCTTGGCTCTCCAAGCATTTAATTAGGTTAAATTAAATATAATATAAAACTGAAACGCTTATCTGAATATCATTGTCAGTGTGGAATATGCAGTTTATAGCTCTGATTCTCTCTCTCCATGTTTTCCTCTCTCTTTCCATCTGTCAGATCCAGCGGGCATTGTTAAGGAACAATCAGACTCAGCGGTTCTCTCAGAAGCAAGCTCTCAGACTGCATCAGGGCCTGGTTACTAGCACTGCTGAGCAGGTACTCTCACTCGCCATGCTGACAGTCAAGAGGTGCAATGAGCTAAAAAGGTTGCATACTATTTCAGGGAGCTGAGTTTAATGCCAAATACAACCATAATTGGAAGAATTGTCAGATGGCTTCATGGGTGTAACTTTGTTTTAAAAAGTGCTGGAGACAAGAATGACTATGATAGCAAAAAAAAATTATCCACATCAGCTTATTAAAAACTTCAAATAATCGCAGAATGATGGATGGTTTGGAAGTCTTTAAAAAATTTAGCTGCTATGATTTACATTATCCACATTGTGTCTTCACTGAGCCTGTTAGAAAAAAAAAAGAGAGTAAACCAAAGAGCGCTAAGATCTAAACCAGGCAGGAACTTGTCTATCTAAACTAACCTGTGTTTTTAAACTTCTCCATTAAAATATCATGGTCAATAGTGTCAGATGTTGCACTCATCCGAAGTAACGCTGATTCTGTACTATGTGTTTAGGTAATCTTGGAAGATTATGATGGAATTTTCAGGGGGGAAAGAGGGGGGACAATTTGTTCCACCATGATAGCACCTCAAGTAAGAAGAGCCTGGGTTGAAACATAGCGCTAAGCGGTTGTAGTATCACCAGGTGCCATTTACTTGCAGACCGTAGCAATCAGGATGAAACCTGATACCTCAGTAGGGCCTGACATGTAACTTCAAGTTCCATTGGTTGCACTTTAGGCAAGCATCGAGGATTAATAGGAAAGGCAGATAGGTCGACAGTTGCAGCAGTCGAACCCTGAGATGAGTCTCTCTTTCTCTCTCTCTATCTCTGTCTTAGGTGATGGAGCGCCTGTGTGTGCGCGTGCAGCAGCAAGTGTGTGTGTTAAGAGGAACCGGTGAGGGTGAGGAGCTGCAGGCTGCCAGACAAGTTCTGAGGGAAGCGAGGAACTCTCGCGCTGTGAGTCTTGGAGGCTTCATGAGAGGAGCAGAAAAAGGCATTTAAGATTAGTGTTTGGATGCAGTTAATTGTGGCTGCTTTTTATTGTTGTCATCGTCTCTTCTCTCACAGCTGTACCCATCTCTGTGTGAGCTGGCTCATGTACTTTCCGTGGATGGGCCAATTAGACAGAGACTGGAGTCTTTCACTGGGGAACTAGCCAAGGCAGCTGACAAAGAGCTACAAGTGAGAATTTTAGTTTTTTCCTTCCCTTTGGTGATCACGATAACTGGTGGATGGGATGGTTGGTTGCACGGCTTTATGGAAGAACCGATGGATCTACAGTCAATTCCAGAATTATTGGCATCCTTCAAGAGAATGTTCAAAAGTGATTGTATAAACTTTTCACTCAAACAACTGGAAAAACTACTTACCTATCCTCTAACAAAATTAATCATAGTATTTTTTAAATCATAGTATTTTCTCTTGGGGGGAAAAAATGTGGCAAAATTATTGACACACCTAAAGAATATTTAAAAATAATAGCAAACAAATTGTCAACCTTGAAAAAGAGATTTTCCAGGGAGAGAATGCATGACCATACTGCCCCATGCACAGTGAGAAGGATGGTGAGGCAGCCAAAAAGACCCCAAAGATCACTTTCAGTATTGCATAGTTTAGTTGATTCTTGGGGTTCAACTGTTAAAAACACTATTCAACTATTAGGCACCACCTCTATAATAACAAGCTGTTTGGAAGGGTTGCACGAAAGAAGCCCTTCCAGAACGCGTCCCTCAAAATTTAGATGACACCAAATTTGAACTTTTTCTTGGCCATGCACATCATCAGCATGTTGGTTTACAAAAAGACTGCATAGAAAGAAAAGCCCCCAAACCCACTGTAAAATATTTTGGTGGATCTTTGATGCTTTGGGGCTGTTTTGCAGCTGGTGGTCCAGGGGCTCTTGTAAAGACTGATGCCATGTCCTGCATTAAGGTGTGGTCCAAGATCCCACTACAAGTGTCTCCAGCTTTGTTAGGCATTACAGGAACAGTATTGTTATTCTCTCCAGGGAAAGCTTTGCCAAATATTAATTGAGGGTTCAACTTCTTTTTTTTTTACTACTTAAGGAAACCTTTTGGGAAAGAAATATGGGTAACACTTTGCTCATGGGTACCGTAGGGCTGTGTTCAGAAGGCTACATGACACCTACATAAGACCTTCATGACAACTGACATAAACATTTATAAACACTGATTCCAACAGGTTGACAAAAGCAGCCTTTATGACAACTGACACCTGTTGGAATAAGTGTTTTATATAAATGTTTGTCAGTTGTCATGAAGGGCTTATGTAGGTGTCATGTAGCCTTCTGAACACTGCCCTATGGTACAGTGTTACCAAAATATGTAAATAAATAAAATAAAAAAGACTATACAGCGTCCCCATTTTTGCTTATTTTCATGAAGGGTAATTCTGGAGTTGACTGTATCAATTAATTTGTTTAGGTGATTGTGGATTCCATGGTATCTCTGTGTCGGGAACTGTGTCCCCTCTCCTCCACTGCGGCAGAGCAGCTTTCTCCTCCTCTCTCTTCTATCTCAGAGCGTGTGTCCATCCCTCGTTCTGCCATCCGTACTGCGCTGATGGAGAGAGCAGCCCAGGACATCAACCAAGCTCTGGAGTAAGAAATAGGACCTACACACAATAAGGGGGGCTTTTATTCCATTGATATAAGAAATAGGACCTACACACAATAAGGGGGGCTTTTATTCCATTGATATTTTTTATTTTTTACTCCAAAGGTATACATTATTGAAGCAACTCATCTACGTAAACCACAGTTAGAGTGCCACTTTAACTGTGCTCTAATATGTTCTTTAAGAGAGGAGCTGGGAAATCAGCAATAGATGGAAGATAGCCAACCCTGTTGTGAATCTTGATGTAATTGCATAAGCAGGAGCATTACTAACTGTTAGCTTTCTTTCTCTCTCAGAGAGGTGAAGCTGTCCGTGGTTTCTTATCTCACTAATTCTGTAGTGGACCAGATCCTTCAGGAGCTCTACACCACTCACAAGACACTGGTACTACATAAATCAGATGGCTTTCCTTTGATGTGTTTTACATGTCTACTAGGTCTGCACAGTACAATATCTTATATTAATGCCATATTTATCTCCATTAGTTCTTAACATTTAGTAGACTACCTGTTGTGTGAAAATCAAGCGATAAAGAGTTTTATTCATGTGTATTCCAATGTAATTCATTCAAGTATGTAAGTTTCACATGACATGTTTACAGACTCAGTCCTTCCTCATGGTTATACAGAGTGTTTTTGATGAATCATAGATGAATCAGTGTGGCAATGTGTCCCGGCAGAATGCACTGCTGCTTTATTCCGAAATGTAGGCAAATCTGTGCAGCATCATCACCAATAAGGCCAATTAGAATACAAAATAATTGCAATTGCCATTAGTGCCATCATGCAGTCCTACTCTGTACTATGTGTCTTCTTTCGTTCTGGATTCAGCTTCAGCAGGTGGCTCAAATGCGGCGACTGGATGACAGTGCCACGGTCCGACACACGCTCCGACATGGTGACACCATGGACATCCCTGAGGATGATTTCGGCATCAGCATAGTGAGTAAATTTGTCCACATGGTGCTTCTTAACAGTGTATTTCCTGTTAACCCAGGCCCTCTATTTGATTTTATAGCAATACAATTGTAAAATTTATTTTTAATAACCCAATATGTCTTATCTTGCAACACCGCTTATATTTGTGTGCGTATGTACAGGTGGGAGTGCAAAGAGTGCAAGGGACAGGGACTAAATCCCCTTTTTGTTTCATATTAACCACTCCATTTAGATTAAAAAAATTTATTTCACCATGGAAGTTGAATCATTGTAATGTAAACATTGTGTAAAGTGGTTCATTAGAGAAATTGAGCCACCTTTAAAAATCATTCAGGACATAACGTGGTGGGCCACATGGTTCTGCCATCTGTTTTCGGTGTTTTGATGTTTTGGTGTGCCCACACTTCTACTCATTCGCTCCATCTGTGCTCAGGATACAATAGCCATAAAGAAGCGCAGCTCCAGAACACGACGCATACGGCCCGTCTCCACCAGACTGAGTGAGTCACACCTGACAGCTGCCTCCAGCACAATTACACACATATGAGTCAGTACCTATGCAGTTTACAGAGGAATCAGAGAAGGATTAATGTGTATAATAATATGTTGTATTTGTATATCAGTGGTGGCTCAGCAGTTAAGGGTCTGTACTGGTGCCCGGAAGGTTGTGAGCAAGGCCCTTAACCCTCAACTGCTCAGCTATAAGCTTGTAATGTATTCTGCCTGAAGGAATGAATGTATAGTGCTTTTTTAATGACTCAAAGACATACAAGACAGTAAATTTTTTTTTTTTAAAAACACAAAAAAAGTGGGGCAGTGCAGTTTTGTAGGCTAGACTGAGGTTATGGGTACAAGAGATTCTAAGCTTGGAAAAACAAGGTTATTATGAACATGCTATGCTGTTTATACTTCGAAGAATATTGCCACTCATTTCTCACTTGTCTCCCTTCACCTTTCCCCTTCTGATAGGTCTAGGTGATGATCCCAACTCCTCTCCTTTACTTTCAGCACCTCGTCCATCTGCTCCACTTTCTCACTCAGCCTCCTGGGACAATCTGTTCACTCTGCCTACCCAAGGTGCACCTTTGCGCCATGTGACCCACGTCAGACCCCGCCCACCAAGAAGGCATAGACCCGGACACGCCCCTCCAGAGATGGTAAATAGCTGATTTAAAATCATATTAACGTTTAACATTTTCTCTAAACATTTCGTTGGCTCTCTGAATTATTATTTTCCCTGTCCTCCTAATTGTCTGTGAGCTTGCATCAGTGTTTTTCCCTACCAAAAATAACTTCAAAGTTTGAATGTTGTCTTATGTGTCTTTCCATATAATTGCATTTACTTAAAGCTGAAAGGCTGCGGGCTACATTTATCTTTCCTCTTGCAGATCTGTCATGTTTGCTTATCAGATGAATGCAACGACTAAACACAGGCACTGATCTCAGATGACACGGTGCAGGATTCTTAAAATGTTGCTGCAGGATAATGTGAGCTGAAATTCAAAACAAGCATCCTTTTTGTCATAATCATATTGTTTTCCACTCATCTTGCAGCATTCTTCTGAGAATGGTGGGGTGAACCTATTGGACGATGGACTGCCCGATTTCTACACCAAAAGGGTTTTACCAGACAGGTCTTTCATATGCTTCAGTTAATAATAATAATAATAATAATAATAATAATACTAATAATAATAAAACAAACATTAGCAACACAACCCAACATTTAGACTGTCGTATGTTATATGCTATATAAGTGATAGTCCAATATTAGACTCTAACCGAAATGCAAACACAGAGAAAATTATAGTATCCGTGAGTTTGTCTGATTTGAAAGTATCAGACTTGATGCTGGCTACCTTAGCATGATGACTCAAAGTCATAACAGCTAGTAGCTGCTTTCAGACCCTCTCCATTGTCTTTGTTGGTCCTATAGTCAACTGTCCTCTCATCATCATGCCCAGACTTTGAGGCGGAAGAAGAGGCGCATTGTGCTATCCTTCTTCTCGGGCTTCAGGAAGAACCGCTATTCTGTATCGTATCAAGAGCCAGAGCCTGCAAGCCAGGGAGAAGCCTGTGGGGATGAATGTCGCACCAAGTATGTTTTTCCAATTCATCTGTGTAGTATATGAATCTTAACAAAAATCTTGTAATCTAGTTTGGACATAAAAAAAAGTGCATAAGCGTATACAGTATGTGGCATACTGAGGCATGTGTGTGGGTTAGTCTTCTTCCACAGGTTTTTATCAAGGATTTCAGGGTAATATTGCCACAAATGCATCTCAAGTGCAGTGTAAACAATACAACTCTTCTTTATAACATTCAGCACTTTCCGTCTTCTATCTATTCCTCACACAGAACACAGAACTCTCTTTTGTTTTTTGCACTGCCCCTAGTGTACACGCTCACGTTACGTGCAAATATGAAGGCAGACACCTATGCGAGCGTCCGCGCATGATGCCCTGACGTGTTCTCAGACACGCGGTCGCAGACGTATAAACCAGACTTACTGCTTTCTCATTTCTCATATGTCGCACAAAAAAGTTATTCAATACTGCTACTTACGATCAGAGGATATAAAAGAAGTTGGAGGCAGTTATAAAGACAAAGGTTCGGCATACATGTTATTAGAGAAGATTTATAAATATAAACTTTTGAACGGATATAATTTTGATCGTTTCACTATAAATATCTGAAGGTTGAACATTTTTGTTACTTGTGATGAAGGAAAATCTGTCAAACCTAATTCACTAAATGTTTTGTGGGTATAAATTAAATTTATTTGTCGTCTTCTTCATTTTGTCCGAAGGGTAACTTTTTGCACTGTGAATAGATAGACAGGAAAAAAAGAATAGAAAGTTGTATTCATATATTCAAAGTTGTATTTGGTACATAAAATAACGGATACTGGATTTATTATATGCGTATATCAGTAATTAGCAGTTTGGCTGCTTTTTATCATTTGTTTTCACAGCAGCAAGCCTTCTTGGTTGCCTATTTTTCCATGTATTATATTATATTATATTTTATTTTAATTTATTTTAATTTATTTATTTATTTATTTATTTATACATACCTTTGGCTTGTGACAATTGATTTTCAAATGGCAGCCTGTATAAATGTCAAGCTAATTATGCACAGTTTTGGCTGACTGTTCTGTGCTTCTTTTTTTTAGGCAGGAGTCGTGTTTTAGGTGTCTGTCGTCCCCGAGACAGACTTTCTAAACTGTTATAATACTGAACTCACATGCAGTCTGGGCTGTTTGTCCAATTTAATTAAAAAATGAAAGGCTTTTTGTTTTAAAAAAATAAAAGAACAGTATGAAACATACTGATGTATCGGATTTGCATTTATTGTGTTCATTGTTACCATTATGTCTTTAAATCCTAGTGCCACCACAGAGAACCTGTACGCTGTGATTAGGCATCCTAAAGATCGTGTGAGGGCGGAGCCATCAAGGGATGAAGCCAATGGAGCTCAAAGAACACCTCAGTTCTCAGGCCAGTCTTTTCAGGGCATACCACTGCCAGGGATGAGGGCAGTGAGCCCCCCCTACAGCTTACAGAGACAAGTATGCTCCATTAAACCAATTTAACCTCAAACCACACAAATAATATTATTTAATATTATTTACTCTTGACTTAATAAATTATTATTCACATCAGGCATTAACCAATGAGATCTCACACAGCTAAGCAGAAAAATACAGATGTGATCAAACAAGGTGTATGGCGATATACTAGTACACTCTTTTGAAAAAAGGGTTTCCGTAAGGGTTCTTTGGATAGTTAAGAGTTCTCCATTTCCTAAAGGGGTTCTACTTGGAACCCTCACTAATGGGGAAGCCCTCTAGTGCAAGGTTCTACACATAACCTTTAAGGGAGTGAGTTGAATTTTATTAATATGGTGTAAATTTAACTCAATCTCTTGGAATATGCATGTTTTATTTAATTTAATGTTCCTGAATATTACCTCAAAATTAATCACT
>JAOUQW010000040.1:15517495-15532385 GCA_028565825.1 Olivaichthys viedmensis | reverse complement strand
TATCCAGGCAGAGAGGTCAAAACCAGTTAAAGCAGTCCGCGTAGCAATCAAAACAAAGGGGCTAGGCAAAAACCAGAGACCGGAAAACAGGCAAAGATCAGAACCAGAAATCAATGCTATGAAATGCTCAGAATCGTAAACCATGGGGATGTTTAGCAAGACTTCGCAATATGTCCAGGTGAATGCACTGTTTATATATCGTGTGTTGATGATGGCGGAATGCAGAAGAGGTGCGTGAACCAGGTGAACCGGAAGTGCTAGAATTCGGGTGAAGAAGACCTCTGGCGGTGTGGGGTGGTATTGTCAGTCATGTCGGGGTTGACCGTGACAAATCTCTTGTAAAAAAATAAAAACAAGAATGTTTTTACATGTTTTTTTTTCTTCTCAAATTCACCATTTGGGGACTTTGCATCTGTGCCATGAAAATAACTCTGTTCCCAATACTATGCTTTACATTTTTTTGTCAGTGTTGCGCCAAATTATCACTGATAACCAAATAAAGCTTCGCTTACCTGCTGGGCAGTTATGGACTAAAAAAATTTGGGGGTAGGCTCAAAACACTTGAGGCTCTAGCTCTGAATGAATGGTTTTGGTAAATTATTAAGTTACCCAGTGACCACAGCCTTGTAAATAAACAGGAAAAGGAAACATTGTAACTAAATACAGGAGATATGCACATTGCAGTGTTCTGAGAGTAAGACAAATACAATATATATATATATGTGTGTGTGTGTGTGTGCATGCTGTGGTACCTGAGCTGAAAGCACCGTCGCTCTTGGTGATAGTGCTAATGATGCGAATCTCTTCAAACAGTGCCACCCCAGTAGGGGCTTGGAGCTCAGTGGCAGGTATTGTTACATGTTCAGTGCCTGTGATGCTGATCTGTGGCTCGCTGGGCACCAGCACCATCACCACTGCTTTTATGTCTGGCATGGAGATACACGAGTCCTCACCAAAACATCTGCACCACACAGGCACAAAAGAAACCCTCACTAAAGACTTGCACTTAAGAAGTTTGTTAAAATGCTCACAGGCATACACACACTGAGAGGGATTATGAACAACACTGCTTTTTGAGACACCAAGAGGTTGCATGTATCTCTTTTAATTCTATATTTACAAATGACTAACACTGATACTTCAGGTATGTTTTCATCTGATGACTTAAAACTTGCACTCATACTGTATATTGATGATTTTAAAGTATGAAACCCTAAGTATTTATGGTTGGCGGCAAATTACCTGAAGATGACTTACTTCGCAACAAAAACATGTACCGCACATTCATGCACATAGATGAACACGCATGCTTGAACCAGACAGAAGAAACACATACACATGCAGACATGTATACTTGCTTTCACACTCTCAAACATACACTAGATATACTGTAGACTTGACAGATCAGATCTGAATCTAAACCCACACATACTTGCACACAAATTCACATGAAGAATCATGGTATACCCAGGGCCCCTCCTTGGCAGACTGGATTTTACTGAGATCATTATGGATTCTGCCCAGATGTTTTTTTTTTAATGGTGAATTAATTATGTTCATTCTTATGATGTCCTGTATTCACTATGTAAAAGAAAAATTCAGAATAATCACATCCATTTTTTCTGAGGCAAACTTCTATGGTTAAACTTGATGGTTACACAAGGAGGGAGAAGTGGCCAGAACTCACAAGGCCAATACAAAAAGAAGAAAAAAAACTTAAATACTCTGTACCCTTTTTCTGTATTTTTGGTGAATTTTGCTATGCATTTTTATTTTTTATTTTTTTATTTTGCTTCTGGAATCTTTTTTTATATTTTGCCTAGCCCTGATTGTGTGGTGTTGTGTTGTGTTATATTGATGTATTGTGTGGTGCTATGCTGTGTTGTACTGTCTATTTATGCCATGTGGTGGTGGTAGTCTTTCATCTTTCACCCTGTTTCATCAGCTTTTTTGTGCTTCCTATCTTCTCCAGCATCCTTGAAGCCCTTTCTGATGCAAGCAGTACAATTACGTGGTGACACAAAGACACAGAATGACTGTGTACTTACTAAAGCTCTCAGACACATGTACACGGGCACACACATGCATACACCCACATACACAGCACATCACACCAACAGTGATGGCCTGAGGGAAGAGCTACCATCATGTTGCCTGTTTGAGTACAGAGAAAGTGAGCGCTCCATCCCTGTGCGACACAGAGAACCTGACCTGGATCTGACAAGAAGAGACAGAGCTGGAGAACTCCAAAGCCATAAACAGGCTAATTTTGTGTTAGTTATTTTTGCCCCATGTGTGTTTCTGGCTGCATATAGATGTAGTTCTCTGTAGCACTGACATTACTATCAGTAACCTAAGAAATCCCACCGGCTGCTCTTCAGACTGAAATCCCACCGGTTGCTCTTCAGACTGTGCAGTACTTTTAAAAGTAAAAATAAACTAATTCTCTTTCTATTTTACTCTAAATAATACCAGTTCTCTTCCAAATTGCCAAATTGGATTTGTGATCCATTCAGGTATCTATTAATTAAAAAGAAACCTTGGTGGTTTGGGTATGTATTTGACTAATTTTGGTGCAAGGCAGCAATGAGAAAGTTATTCTCTAGGGTGTCTGCATTCCCATATGCTCATGCTGTTTAATGATTTGCATGGAATACTGGTTGTAACACATAATAAAGAAAAGAAACCCCGAAAAGTTTGCTGTAAGTTGAAAAATGTCCAATTACACAATGAACCCGCTGAATGCACTCACTGAATGGTAGTGGATACATGTAGTGTGCGCAGGCCTGGAGTGGGGAACTGCCTCGAGTTAATGTAGGAGACCTTAGCCATGGCTGTGTTAATGTTCTCCAGATCATCACTTTCCATCACCAGCACTGACTGGGCTGGGTTGAAGTGGAACTGCAAAAGAGAGAGATAGAAAGAGAGAGAGAGAAAGAGAGAGAGAAATAATGTGTTATATGATTTAGAATATCATGATACACGTTTACAAATATGTGTCCATCTGTCTATCTAAAGACTTTTGCATGTGAATATGCTTGTGTGTGTGTTTATGAGTGTACCTTGATGCCTTTCCCCAGGCTCTCCAGTGAATTGATGTCCAAACCCTCCTTGCAGGCCTGTAGGCAGGAGATGACCTTTTGTGTTTCAATCTTCCCAGGACGGATGGTGAGTCCCGAGAGACTTCCGCGGAAGTACTGCGTGAAGCGGGGAATCATCACCTCTCCTCCTGACACACACACACATACACTCCAGGTAGTCACTACATGCTCAACAAAAACCCACAGTACAAGACAAGTCTAATAACAGCCATCTCCATCTGACATTTCGGGCATTAAACGCTGGCCACTGGATGTGTAGAAAAAAAGGCTACCACTTCAGAGAATGTCCTAATGTGGCCTCTCTCTCCTGGCACACCTTTCACTGACAGATATTACCATTTTAATGTTATTTCAACACAGGAACACCAGCAAGGGAACACTTGAGTTATCATTCATGGCTGAAAAGAAGGACATTTCACAAATGGCTGAGATCTGTTATGATACAGCAGCATCTTTTCTAGTCTGGAATTGTGCAGAAAGACAAGGTTAAAAATTGTTACACAGCTTACATCTTAATCAAAAGGTGCTATACTAAAACTTTAGATTCTAAAGAAATAACATTCCCAACTATGTCTTTTTGTGATACCACAATAGTTCCACTGTAATATGACATGCTTACGAAGTAGAACGGGCCTTAACGGTTTGTATTAATCCTGTTTGTTTATCTTTCAGAAATTAGACAGTAGGCTGCATTACATTCTTGAACAGCAATAAGGATCTCAGTTGGGCCAGCCTAAAAAAAACACAGTGAGCAGCTTGCGTTATAAGACGGGTTGTCATTATGTTGACTATGTCAAGTGAATGTTAATAGATGCTAAGGCAATCTCACATGCTAACAGTCTGAAATATGGCTTCTCTATTGATATTCCAGCTAGGGCTACTAATCCCTTACTTTTATGGTAAAAATTTAAATGTCTACAACTCTTCCCCTCTTAAATTTGTTAGCGTGCTCACTAGAAAGCTTCATACTAGCATACATACCTGTTTCTCACTTGTGCTGTTGATGACTGGCAAAAGCATCAAAAGCATCTCTCGTGTGCTATACATTAAGTTTGTGAATTGGAACGTCATGTCAAAATAGGAAGAATTTTGGTCACTGCTGAACTGAAGAGACCATAATAGGTACAGATTTCAGATTTTCTCAGTGTTGTTCCAATTCCTAAAAATATAGAAACTCCCAAAAAAACAGGAACAAGCACATTTTCACAGTATTGCCCCTTTAACGAATGCTAATGAATATTGATGACTAATAGTTGGTTTTAGTGAAAATGGGCTGTGTTAGAGAGGCAGAAAATAAATATAAGCATGATTTTTATAGTAAAAATCACCGGAGATGTGTTTTATAGACAATCAGACATAAAAAATGGCTGAAAATTGCAATGGCAATATAGCACATACTTTTAAAAAATTTAAGCAATTTTCTCATTGTGGGTTGCAAAGTGTGCCAAGTTAGAAAATATCTTTTAGCAAAATTATATATCTTTTTTTTTTTCTTCTTCTCTTCTATGCTGGTAGAAGCTGTTCTTTGTGCTGATCTGTGACCAGTTTACCAGGGTGATCAGGGTGTGTGTTATAAAATCTGCTCCCAGGTCACTGTGAAGATTCGTGTTCCTCTCTCTCCTCCTTGGCCTCACCTTGCCAACAGGCACCAACTGTCAGCTGCATGTCGATCTGCGAGGGGTGAATTGGCCAATCGTCTGTTACTAAGTAGGGGTCATAGGTCACTCCATCGACAAAGAGCGTCACAGCAGGAAACTCCACGTTGATTACATAGTAGTGCCACTCTTTATCACAAATCTGTCCAGACAAGAAAAAGAAAAACTTACACAATATTCTACAATTCAATGAGAACTTATTGATTTGTTGTGTTTCAGCCTATACAAACTCTATCAACCCAGCTAAATTAAATGGAACCAAGCTTTCTTAAGGGCCATTTTTAAAGTTAAGCATGCGTGGGAAGAATTTAATACCGGAATTGCAATTATCTGTGGACTAAAGCGCGATGCGAGATGGGTGCGTAAGACTGTCAACTTGTTTCAACACAGACCATGTCTTTATGACCAGACCGGACGCAGTGACGTCCATACGGTAGTGGTTAATGAAAGTGTGTGGGGATGACCAGTACGCAGTCGCATAAATATTCTCTACTGAGATGCCCCTGAACAAAACCCATGACGTGCCCATGCCCCTGGTAGAGTGGGCACGCGCAGAGGCTGGGGGTTCCTTGCCTGCGCTGCAGAAATGGCATTAACAATCCAGTGTGAAAGCTTCTGTTTAGACAAGGCCCAGGCCTTGGATTGTCCTGCAAAGCATACAGACAATTGATCACATTGTCTGCAGTCTCTGGTTTTGTCCATATATATACAATGCATGCACTTGACACAAAGCATGCAGCCTCCTATGTTCAAGATCAAGATTACTGTTAGGCTTCCCTCCCTCATTCTTTGGAGTGTGTGCGGGAAGAGGTGGACGGGAGGAAATGCATAAAGAAGCATGCTCGGCCAGGGGTGGGCTAGTGCATCTGTCCCCAACAGCGCGTCCCGGTCCAGTATCGAAAAGAACAGGTCGCACTACATGTTCTCTCCATAGACACAAAGAGATCTGCCGAACGCTGTACAGACCGACTCCAGCACACAAGGGTGCCATCTCCACTCCTGGTTGGAGAGCGGCCTCCTGGGCCGGGCCTAGATTGGAGCTGCCTGGCACATACGTCGCCCTCAGCTACAGCAGAAAGGTTTCTGCCCATAGCAGAATAGCATATGCCAGGTGGTGGAGATGGAGTGGCCGTGTCCCCCTTGGCAGTTTATGTAAGCAACAGCACTCGTGCTGTCTGTTCTCACTAAGACGTGATGGCTGCAAAAACTACTGCATGGTGAGAAGCACCGTAAATAGTTCTAGAGGATTTATGTGGAACTGGTTCTGCTGGCTCGGCCAACAGCCGCTCGCCGTATGCCCCTCGAGAATTTAATTCCAACCCAACAGGGATGCGTTTGTGCTCTGCCCCCGGGCTTTGGGGACAGCGACGCCGCTCTGCCTCCTGCCCCTGCAGAGGATGTCATCGCTCTGACCCTGGGCTTCGGGGACAATGGCGTCGCTCGGGCTCCTGCCCCGTAGAGGACGTTATCGCTCATCTGTGTGCCTTTCCGGTCTTGTCTGCTTGACTGATTCCACCTGTGTCTCGTTCGTTTCCCTCATTAGTATGTATAGATATAGATGTGTATAGATATAGATAGAAGTGTATAGATACCCGCTTGTTCCTGTCCTGTGTGGTCTATGATTGCATGTTTGTAATGGTTAATGTCACGCTGTGTTTGTGTACCGTGTCTGTTAGTGGTCAGTAAATGTATGTTCAACAGCTTCCGCTTGTGTCCTGCCTCCCCGTCTCTATGACCGTGACACATGACCACTCATGGAAGAACCGTCACCGTAGGGGTACAGCAAGCGGAGCGGCTGAGAAACCACCAACAAACCAGCGGCCAAACAGGAGTGGTGCAGTGACGCAAGATAGCTTTTTGATATCATGGTTAGCAGCAAGCCGAGGTTGCTGCAAAAAACCTAAACCAGCGAGAGCTAGTGTTCAACAGCGTTACCTGGCCAGCACTCGAACCCCGGCCGTAGGGCTTAGGAGGCTAATGCCTTATCCATGCTACTGAGGCTCTCAGAATTTAACACCCCTGCTTGCCCATTACAGCAAGCCGCAGCGGACGAAAATGAGCACAGCTTATAAAAAGCCCTCTTCCAACAGAAGCCTGGAAAGACCCATCTCTTGGAGCACACCATCCATTTGAAGGACCAAACCCCTATCCGCCAGTGACCGTACCATGTGCCAGAGAGGTTGGTGGAGCCTATGAAGAAGGAAATCCAAACAATGAGGGAGATGGGAGTTATAGAGACATCAGTCAGTGAGTGGAGCAGTCCATTGGTCATCATCCTGAAGAAGGATGGGTCTCTCCAGGTATGCATGGACTTCAGGAAGATCAATGCTGTTTCCAAATTTGATGTTTACCTGATGCCACGCATAGACAACCTGCTGGAGCGCATTGGCAAGGCCACCTACATCACCACTCTTGACACAGCCTTTCAAACACCACTGGGCCTTTACCACTTTACCACCATGCCGTTTGGGCTACATGGGACCCCTGTGACCTTTCAGCGGTTAATGGACCACGTACTCCAGGGGTGTGAGGCCTACAGTGCAGCGTACCTCAATGATGTAGTGATTTACAGCAGCACCTGGGATGACCACCTCCAACATCTGTGTAGTGTCCTGAGGAACATTTCTGACACTGGACTGACCTTAAATCAACAGAAATGTGCTTGGCCCAGCAAGAGACACGTTACTTGGGTTATCAGCTGGGAAACGGTGAAATCCAGCCTCAAGTGGACAAGGTCGAGGCCATCCAAAACAGGACCAAGAAGCAGGTGCGATCCTTCCTGGGGCTCATCCCTCAGTTTGCGTCCCTCGCCACACCGCTGACAAACCTGACAAAAAAAAAAAAAAAACGGCGGCAAACAAATCGTAGCACGGTATTCAGCAGGCCGTAATGGCTGAAACCCAGCTAGAGATGACACGATTCTCAAGCATGGAGCCCCTGCTACTGGTAGCAGCTAAGCACTAGCAAGTTGGCAGGTGTCTGAAGCGGCTAAGTTACACTGGCTTAGCCAGCCTCGCACAGCAAGAGAAAAGTATAATTATTCTGGCAACGTGAGAATAGCGCAATCTCTGGAGAAAAAACACAGAGACGACGCTCCATAGGGTCGAGAAAAACTCTTATCCAGTAGAACTGTTAAATCGTCCGGCAAACTTGATGGAGTAGCTCATGAATTACTGCCGTACTGTGACTTCAAGCGAGTCATGAAGAGCGAAATTGTGAGGAGAATTGGGATGTCACCCGGCTAATATTCGGAAGGTGGGGCTTCCGAGCTGGCGACAGCCTATTCTTGCTGCCTAAAGGCGTGTTTAAGGTCAAGAGCGGTTATCCCATAGAGACATGATCTGTGTCAAAACGAGTTAACTGATAGAGAACTCACTTGATTCGTGTGTCCTCACACACCAGCTCACATGTGGCACACAGTCAGATTACACTTGTTTGCTAAACCTGTGAACTACATATAAACTCATGTACACAATATACAATAAACCCTTTTCCATAACGATTACAATACTGTTTAGTAAATATTTCACAGTACTAACTGCGATTAATCTACAATGTGCTAGAACTACGATACGATAGAACTACAGCACAATCCAAAGCCATCCAATGTAATTAGCTCATCATCTAAATCTAAAAAAAAATAAAAAATATACACACAGATACTCTCATGACTTCTTATATGCCTGTGATGACCCTGATTTGTGACATGGGGAAGGAGGACTCTGGAGGCAGGCGTTTCAGGAGCGGAGCTAGACTTTATTTGTTTTTCCCCTTTTCAGGGGCTCTTTTTTTCTCAGCCCTACTGAAAAAAGACAGGCGTATAAATAGCGAGCCAGAAATTATCAACAGGTGAAATCACCCACGCGTTACCTGCTACCGCACCGTTCCTCCTCGCTCTGTCTGCAGCTGATGCTCGACCACGTCCCCGCTGCCACATATCCCCACCGCCCGACTCAGGCCGGGGAGCCAACTTTGGGGAGCCCCAAATCTGTGGACCACCTCTAACTTAAAAGGCTGTAAGCCAGATACCAACGGGTGATCCGCACGCTGGCATTCTTCATGCGATGGAGCCACTGGAGCGGGGCGTGGTCCGAACAGAGGGTGAAGGACAGGTAGTAGCGAAGGGAGAGGACCGCCCACTTGATAGCTAGGCACTCTTTTTCAATGGTGCTGTACTTAGTCTCTCGCAGCGAGAGCTTTCGACTAATTTACAGCACCGGGCGCTCCTCACTGTTCACTACCTGGGCCAAAACCGGATGCCCCATGGCTTGCGCCCATACAACAATTCAACAGGGAAAAACTCCATGGAGGCTTGTGGGACCTCTCGTACCACAAATAATATGAGCTTGAGTCACTTATCCCAACCCGTGTACGAACTTACAAATCATATTTTTTAACGTTTGATTAAATTACTCGACCAGCCCGTCTGTTTGGGGATGATAAATGCTGGTACGAATCAATTTAACCCCCCAACAATTCAAAAAGCTTGCGTAGTGTTCGTGACATAAACGTGGTGCCCTGGTCAGTCAGAATCTCTTTCGGGATTCCGACTCGGGAGATGGCAACACTGCGTACTGATATGTTGCGCAACGGCACTGCTTCTGGATACCGCGTTGCATAGTCCACAAGAACCAATATCGCACCGATAATATATTCTAACAATATAATATAGCACCGGTATCCGTGTAAGCTAGACTTTATTTGTTTACTTTTCAGCGCTGTCAATGTAAAATGAAGAAAACTAAAAACATAAATGGCTCAGCTTCGGTCCTCAAGTTTAGCTTCCTGGCTTTGAACTTCCACTCGCTGCAACGACTCTGCTCTCTTTGTTCTCTACCCTACTGAAAAAAGACAGGCATATAAATAGCGAGCCGGAAATTACCAACAGGTGAAATCACTCATGCGTTACCTTCTACTGCACCGTTCCTCCTTGCTCCATCTTCAGCCGACACTCGACACAAGCTGCATTTTTTTTTTTGCAATGCCATTTTCAAGCACCCAAATTAGAACTCTCAGCAGAGGCTACCAACCCGACTCCGCCGGTCGAAAGTGCTCGCAGACGGCGTCGAGACCGTAAACAAAGGTGGGGAAAGAGAGGAGGACTAAGGGCTAAGCTAAATCTAACTCCTCATTGGCTATCTCTACCCAGCATTTTCCTTGCCAATGAACGGTCTCTGGTGAACAACATGGATGAGCTGCGGCTGCGGATCACCACAAACAAAAGGATTATGGACTGCAACATCATGATTTTTATGGAAACATGGCTCAACAGCGGCGTTCCAGATAGTGCCATTGAGGTAACGGGGCGCTACGTCCTCTGGGCGGATAGAACGGCAGATGAATCTGGTAAATTTTGCACTCCTTAACCGATAGTATTAGTGTACAGTCATTACTGCTACTCATCTACTTCAGTCACTACTGCGGGGGGGAGTGGCAGGTTAAGAAAGTCTAAGGTACCAACTCCATGTCTCCCCACTTTTGAACCCAAAACTACACCCTTTCCTTTGTAGGATCTGCCAGTGCTATAGCCCCTAAGATATGCGTTTGATTCACTTCAGCCCTAAAGTAACTCCTTTCAACCCCTTACCCCTGCGCTTGCCTGACACATACTTAAGATAGCCCGCCATAAAAGTGTCATATCACTCAACCAAGGGGGCACCTTGCCACCAAGAAATAGTGAGACAAGGTCAGATTTTATCGCAAGGCATGTGTCATGCTTTTGGCTGGGAGGATGCAGGAGCGGGCTTAGGGTGAGAAGGCAGGCTTCTGAAAGCACTAAAGGATTAGGCAAGGGCGTTGTCGGGGGGCAGGCAGAAGGTCGGGCGATTTGCAAGAAGGGTCCAGGGGGCAAAGGCGAAGTCGAGAGTCCAGGTACAGAAAATAGGTCCGAGATCAGGTAGGCAGGTCGAGAAACGCTTGGCAAGTAGAAATACATCTAGCAATACTGAGCACTGAAGTCCTCCCTCACGAGGCTTATAAAGCCGCTCGGTGATCGCTTTCAGGTGTGAGTGATTAGAGCGCGGCTCTCGTTAAAAGTGTCAGTGAACTTGAACGAGGAAGCGTCTCGTTTGTGTCTTGCGGGGGATTCCGGGAATTGTGGTCCGGCTCTGCCGGCGTGTGTGTGACATCATGGTCCTATAAACATTTCTTGTTTATACAAACTGCAATTTCTGCCTGCCAGATACCTGAAATGGCCAACCATAAGCCACATTAAAGTGCCAGGTCACTCGTGATACAATAAAGATAAAGCTGGCTCACTAAATCTAGACAGAGAATACAAGTACATAAAGAGTTTATCCAAAGCCATGGTATTATAACATCCACAGGACACTTCTCTTTCTACATTCGAGTGTGTGTGTGGGGGATGGGGGTTGTGCGAACACTCAACAGTAGAAATCTGAGCAGTCCTAACTCTGGCTGATGTCAATCTCAGTCTCTACCATTGTGAGACGAAAGCAAATGATACACCTCTGGACCTTCAGTGCGATCTCCACTGAAAAGTTTTACACATTGAGTCATAAGGCTTTCTTCACGATCACTTGACAAACCGACTCAACATCACAGGCATTCCTCTCAGTCACCAACCGAGGATACTATCAGAAAGTAACTACAAAACGACTCTACCTTCTTTCCCCAATGTTCACATGGTAGTCTACCTATGATTATCTCATTGAGCAGGGAACTGTTGCTTAACAGTATCTTCATTGCCAGAATAACTACTGCTGTTTGTCCTTTTTATATTAAACCTTCTGAATGTTTGCCCCAGACTTTCTTTCAGTGTATATTTGCCATACAGGTTCATTCTGATAGTTATCCAATTGCCCCATCATTTGCATTCATTCATTTTATATATTTTTCCCACCCTTATATATTCTGTATTTTATCAATTCTATTGTTTCCTAATATTATTACACTTTGTGTGTGTTTTACTAATGTGTTGTTACAAATCAGTTGTATGAAACTAACATAGTTAGGTTCTATCTGTGTTTGGCCACTGTTCAAAAATCCACTTTCTAATTCTCTCAGAATGTTGATAACAAAGTATTCACTAAATTTGAGTAATCAAATTTCCTTTAGGTGCTAGGCAAATTATTGCCATTTCTTATCTTGTTGATAAGACACTTCCACTTCCACTTCCGTCAACCAGGACTGCAACTCCCAGAATCCCTCACGCTCTCGGGTATCACATGTCACCTAATTCACTTCCTTGTTCCCAGTCACTCAGCTCCTGATCATGCTTACCTGTTATCCATTACACTCAGCCCTAGATATAACTATATCAGAAAGACATTACGAAGTCTTGCTCCTAGCCTGCTAGTGACAATTCTGAGCAGTTTTCCCATAGCAATTTACCCTGTGAGTCCTGACTCCGTTTTGACTCCCGTTTCCGACTGTCTCAGCCCGGTTTGATCCTGTTTGCACATCGCCTGACCTTTGCCTGAACATCGACTCTGATTTATGCCTAACCCTTCTGCTTTGTTTGCCCTGTGTTTGTATTAAACCTGCACTTGCATCTTAACCCGTGTGTGCTTCCTGACAGTTACCATAATCAATTTGATCTCTCTCTGAAAAATTGTGTCTTTTGGACGGCCGTCCTTCTTAGTAGAATTGTCACTAATAATAATCATAATTTTTAATATTGAAATTAATATTAATAACCACCTCTCCTACACTTTCATTACTATTATTTCCTGTAATATGATATATCCATTATCTCTAACAAGCAATCTCTTATTACTACATCTTCTCCCACATAGATTGCAGCTGTCTGAATCACATGCTTTTTTTTTCAACATATTTGTGGCAACCTCCATCTACACAAATGCTGACATTACTCTCCTTACCTCTCATTTGGAAATGACAGAGGGAAAACAGTGCAGTGTGTACCAGTATGTATGCGTACATGCTTTACCATTAATGAAAAACACACAGCACATTAATCTGGGTTTGACTGGCAGTGGCTTCAGTTGGTCAAACACTCTCATGCTTCCTTTCCTTTATCTGTTTTGAGGTGATTTTAATCTGTTCTTTTGTCAGCAAATTGTGTCTGTGACCTTTTAAGCAAACTATAAATTAAATCATGACAAGAAGAGAGAATAGGAATAGAAATCAAACCTGTAACAATATGTCCCATGCTCAAGCATCATTGTGTCGTGTATAAAAGGGAGGAACAAAGCCCTGAAAGCTCACTTCCCCTCTCGTGAATTCTAGTATATTAACGCAGTGACAACTAGCTAACACTTTCATTGCATGACAATGCATAGCAAACCATGTAATACATGTTACACCCACAGACAGAAGCAAAATCCTCACAAATAAATTTTGATTGAATATGATTATGCTTGAAATGTGTTAGGATATGACATTAAATAAAGATGGCTATGGCATTTAAAAATGAGACATCTTGGTTAAATTAAATTCAATGTGTTATTATGATATTGATGAAGCTGGAGATGAGATATTAAGTGTGGCTTTATCTATTTTGTCATATACCACTTGTATGACCTTGTAGGAATAATATTAATGTCTAAAATGAGTAATATAAAGAAACAGCAGACAAATTATGCTCTCAAGCCCCCAAAATAAGAGAATTCAGAAAGCTCAGATTGATTTATAAGCAGAGGCCATCATTATAATAGTTGATTCTGTTTCTCTTAAAAGAGATGGTTGCCGTAGATGGCTGTATTTTGTAATCAGAAAAGCTGGCCCCAATTCTCAGGCCTTATTCCAAATTTAGATTAAAAAAATAAATACCCTATTCACTTCTCCTACCCTTTTATTTCAGTGGGTCTGTGTTGCTGTGTTGCAGAAGTGCAAAAACATTTTGAGAGCAAAAATACTGAACGCTCAATTATTATTTTTATGAGTTACATCTGTTGTATATTTACATGCTTTTATCCAAAGTGACTTGCAATTGAGCTGAGCCTTGCTCAAGGGCCCAACAGTGGCAGCTTGGCGGTGCCATGATTTGAACTCACAACCTTCCAATCAGTAGTCCAGAGCCTTAACCACAGAGCCACCACTGCATACAGCTGCATTGTAAGATAAAAAGCAGTACATTTAGTTGGCTGACACCAGTGAAAATGACCACTGTGTACCATTGCATAATAGTCTCTCAAGCAGAAATACATAAGTATGCAGTAGCTAAATTTGCATGAGGCCACAGTCCTCATCTGGTTTTCAAAAGAGTCAAGACATCCATGAGCTACTGTATGTACTCACATTCGCTCAATGGAATTAGACACACAACACAGAAACGTTGATAAAAAAATGTCAAGTGAATTCAGTGGAATTGAGGGAAGTTATTGATGGGGTAAAATGTCCATGAGAAAAACAAGGGGCATGAAATTATGATCTTTGTTCTAATCTGATAGGTGGACTTGTTGATTGCTCTGAGAGTGCAGGCTGGAGCTGATCATTGGAGCATGAGATTGTAAGTGGCATGAGGTTTATAGACCTGTAATGGGTCAGACTTGGTCTTTCAAGGGGGTAAACAATCATAAACAAGATCAACCTAACTACTTGCACACTATTCTACTTCTGGATGTGAACTTATCTTTCTCTTTATGAAATTTGAGCTATTAACATTAATACAGAGCTAAAAACGTTTTGGGACATTTTGTGACCTCAGTATTATAAGGTTCTATCTGACATTTTCGTCAAAAATTTGTTAACCACAAAAACTTCATCACTGGGGGATACCTGTGGTGTTATTTTTTAATTTTGCGAAGTTTTTGGTGTACTATTTGAAAAAATAAAAAGTTCTATCTCCAAACTTACAGATAAACTTGGTTTTATAAGGTTCTATCTGCTAGCCAATCTGCATCCAGGATGAATACGCAACATAGGCGGCCGTGGTCAATAAATATTTAGATTGTATTTACACGCTGACAGAAAAGAGCAGACTTGAAACCTCAATATGGCAAGTCAGAAGAGAAACTTTTTGCTGTAGATGTTTTACTCGATGAGAGTAATAAAAAGTAAGTGTTCCAAACAGGATTGGTCTTGGTCTACTGTACTCGCTGATCTTATGATGTGTAAACGTTCTACAGTCAACCCGGAAAGTCTGCACACCCCTTTCACCTTCTCCACGTTTCATTACATTACAGACTTATTCTACAGTAGATTGAGTTC
>JAOUQW010000040.1:15435991-15447194 GCA_028565825.1 Olivaichthys viedmensis | reverse complement strand
AGCAGCGTGAACAGCAGTGGACTGAGCACACAGCCCTGGGGGGCGCCGGTGTTCAGTGTGGTGGTGCTGGAGGTGGTTTTGCCAATCCGGACGGACTGAGGTCTCCCAGTCAAAAAGTAATGTGAATCACGGCTTTGTATAAAGACAAAGACATTTTACAGAGATGCTGCATCAATAAAGTCTCACGATTGCATATCTATAAGAATTTGCACAAGCCAACTCGTACGAAAAGTTACAAACAGTTAAGATTAGCGTGAACGCGAGATTTGTGTTTTTAGCATACAGAAAGATCTCTCCTTACCTTGTTAGGATTTTTACAAACTTTGTATGTTGGATAATTCATTTAGCATTATCCTATTTGCTTAATGCTAACCAGTTCTTAATTTTTATTGGTAGAATTTTGGGTGATAAACTATTTCTGTAATAGAGAGAAACAAAGAAACATTTGTAGGATGTCCCAGATTAAATTAATTGTTCCTATTTAGATTACAATGCTAAGTTTCAGATCACATTGGAAAGTAGTAGAATAAGTTCCCAAATATTAGCCACCTTTGTGTTAGTATTGTAAATTGTAAATTTAGATTGCAGTCTTACTGGCGTAGTGTTGTTGTTTTTTTTGCTCTAATGATCATTGCTCTTTTATATTTTACGTCGCATGACACAACGTTATTGCTAAATAAACATGTCATGTTGAATGAGGTTTCTCCTGGACTTTGATCAGCAATAGACCGATCAATAGGACAACAGGAAATGAAGCAGAGTAAGCGATTATTCAATCCCATCAAGATTAGTCATTAATTGTGAGGCTTTTCCAGTAATTCCAGGACATTCGGAATTTTACAGATTACCCGATTATTGAATTACGCATCTAGAGTTGATAGTGACATTTAGATTGAAACTTTAGCTTTAGATTATTACGAAAGGTCCATATCGTTGCTGTCCAATGAAAACCATGTATCTCCACTTTTTGCGTAAAAAAAAAACAACGTTTTATCATATATAGAATGTGGGCAAAAACCTCTATCTACCCCACAGCAGTTGACTTCTAAATGACCAATGAAAAGCTGGCAAATCACACCGCGAATTTTGGATTCATTGTGTATGATACTCTCGATGAAAAACTGATTTTTGGAGATACGTGCTTATCATTGGACAGCGACGATATTTGCCTTTTTATCTCAACTATCTCATCTCAATCTGAACAAAAAAAAACAAAAAACATTTTGACCTCACTTCCCCGAAACTTTTGGAGGCCACTATCACTGAATCCACAGGTTCTCAATCCAAGCGCACATACATAAGTCAAGGCTGTCTGGGATTTTACCTGCAGAGACACAAGCCAAATAAGAGCCAAAGTTCTGCAGAAGAACTGTTCTTCAAGATTCTTGGAACAACCTACCAGCCGATTTCCTTATAAAACTGCATGACAGTGGACCTCAGAGAATTCATGCAGTTTTAAAGGCAAAGGCTTGATTTGGTTTTAGTTTTACTGTTTTTTACCGTTTACTGCTTTTATTGTACCTTTTTTTTATTTAGAAATTTTTCATTTCATTATCTTTGCTGTACAGAATATCTTTACATGTGTCTAAGACTTTTGCACAGTACAAACCTTGATTAACTAGCTCAGGTGTTTTTTGGAGCTGGAATTCAACAAATCTGAACTGTATTATTATTTTTTTAAACCCTCTGATTTCTTGGTAAAACTCTGAAAGGTCAAGTATTTTTTAGAAACATTGACTTTTTAGAGTGAGCGTGTGTTCCTCAGTCACTTTACTGAAGAGCCTGGGGTGTTTAGAGGAGAAAAAAAAGGCAGAGTACGACCCACGAGTTTTAGAGCTTATTAAGATTTACCAGGCGTTTTCGGGTAATGCACCATAACTAGCTCTGTGACTATGTTTGACTAACCCTTTGCTGGAAAGTACCGTTGTGTTAAATTACACTTCTCAGACAAGATTACACTATGCCTCACAAATATAAGCCAAAAAGTCCTCATTGACTAAAAACAGTGTTGATGTTAGTCTTTACTAATTGGCCCCATTTCAGATGAAGGTTGGTAAAGACGACAGCAGTTAACAGTGTTATCATCTGAATGAAACATACTGTATATTAGGTCATCATTTTTGAAATGAATGAAAGGAACACAATAATCAGATATATTTCAGTTTATTGGAGTGGTCCTATGGACCCTGCTGTACAGTTGAGTGCAAAAGTTTGCATCCCTCATGCTTTTTGGGGTGGAAAAAGAGGAAAATGTACCTAAAAAAAAAATTCTATACAATTTGTATACAAAAAATAATTGACAAATGAAATGTGGGTGTATCCTACAACAACACAACAGCCCAGAACCAACTTTTTTTTTTTTTTTTTTTTGAAAGGCAAACGATTGCAGCGTTATATATTTACAGTATTTTTGTGATCGTCAGTGCAGGTGGCGCAGAGCAGCGCAATTATAAAAAGGGGTTGGGTTTGAATAAATACCCAAGAGGTGTGGTTAGACACGATGCTGCAATATCCAATCACATCAGCTCCTCTCATTCCCTTCAAAAACCATGTGTGTGCAGTGCAGCACAGTGACGTACAATCAGATTTCACTCATCAGATTTCACATAGTTCAGCTCATAATGCATATACAAATAACCGGCTAGCTGACAGACCTTACAACAAATGTGTTTTCTGTCTTCTCTGTCACTTAGAGATTTTACATTGATATTTTAGTCACAAATGTGGAGACTTGGATACAACCGTGAGCGTTTTAATTTAAAAAGCCAACAGTCCAAAAGCCCTAAACGTAGGGGGAAAAAAACAGGCAAAGGGGTTAGCAAAACCAATATCAGGCTAACACAGAGTTCTAAAGAAATAAAACATGCAAAATATCACAAATGAGTGCAGACAGAATGACAACGAATAAAGCTTGAGTATCATTACCGTACAATCACAATCGCTACAGGGTGCACAGTCATAACGTTGGCGTATATCATGAATTTAAATAAAGTTCACAACGTATATAAAAAAGTGGGACTGTGTGATTTAAATGGAATTGTATGTATTTTAATCTTTACTCTTCCATGCAAGCTTTTGTATTCAATTGTAATTCATATTTCATACTTTTTCATATGATTAATCACATTCTCCTTCTTCAAATTTCCTCTCTTCATTGCCTGTCTGCACTATGACTACGAGGGTCAGTTGTGTCGAATTAATATCACTCTGAATGTTCAGCGTAGCTTCTCTACATTTGACCAGGCTTGGCCGTGGCCTGTAATTTGAAGGGAAGAAATAATTGAAAAGGGCAGCTTAATCTGCCATGAAATTATGCACCTCGGTAAGAAAGGCATTTTCAGATCTGATTTGAATATCTCTGCCACTCACAGTCACGCAAACCGCTTTTATCAGACGGGCGCTTTTAGGCTGAGTTTACAACGCCTTTCATTTTCATTAGCATAATGTTTGGTTGGTATAATTAGGGAAGGCAGGCTGTACTTTTCATTATGCTAGGAATGTTGGACTTTGTGAAAATAGTGTGAGAACTGGACACAGAATGCTGGCGCAGATGCAGATTGTTTATTAACAAACAGTCCAAAAATCCACAATCCCCCTGGAAAATTAGAGCGCTGGAATGTTCTTTTGGAGGAGGGAGTGTTAAATTATCACTGAATGGCTGTAGAAAAAACAATGTTTAACCTGCTGACTCCTGAATTGCTACTATCTTTCTTTCCTATATGGTGCCACAGTAAGACGCTGTGGATACAGATAGAATGTATCAAGGTCAAATCTAGAAGTCTAAAGTTTAACCCTTAAATGTTCTATGTCGAACCCTACAACAGAGGATTTTCCTATCATAGAGGGTTCCAAACTAAGGACCCCTAACGATCAAAAGAACCCCTTTTTTATTTTTTTATTTTTTTAAAGTGCACTAATAAAAGTTTAGGCAAACATATCCAAGTCACATTAAACATTCCCATTTATTGATTTGTCACTGTACTAATTAATTACAGTTACATTGACTTTTTAACAGGTAGTAAACATAAGTTAGAGTTAATTAGCCCTTAAATAGTTAGTTACAAGGATCAAGGAGAAGCCTTGATGATGTTAAAAACTATTTAACTAAATAATTGTACTTTTTTTTAGAAAGCTTAGTAACATGAAATAGCAATGAAATGTATTTATGGATGAAGTATAGTCCTACACTGAAATAATGGAGAATAAGCTTCCATTGGAAATCAAGGCTAAAAATGCTATTTTGTTGCCCAATGAGACAGGTAAACATTTACCATTTTTATACAATATTGTCATAATATTATAAACTGTGGGACAGGAAACCTCAATTTCATTTTCTTCTTTTGGCTGTTCAAACTGTGGAAGAAAGTTCAGTATGAATTTCCTTTTTTGACTGCAGAGTTGGAACCTTGATCTGGTGGTCTCCCAAGACCACATACATTTTATCTAGGTCTGGTTTGGGTCTCATTTAGTCTGGATCTTACTCTGCATTCTAGCTTCACCACCATGGATAGCTCTCACAAGTCTGCAATAATTCTCAAAAGTATTTTTGGCTGTATGTATGTACGGTTCTCATATGACAGCAGACGTCATTTCCATTGTAACTATATTAATTATGGTTTAACAACATTAAACATTTAGCTCAATCCAATTAATAATGATTCATGAATACCTGCATGATGGATAATCTTGACGAAACTAGTCTTGATCTTGATCTTGAGGGAACTAGACTTAGTCTGGATCTTAATTTTGAGGGAACTCGTCTTGGTCTGGATCTTAATTTTGAGGGAACTAGTCTTGGTCTGGATCTTAATTATGAGGGAACTAGTCTTGGTCTGGATCTTAATTATGAGGGAACTAGTCTTGGTTTGGATCTTAATTTTGAGGGAACTAGTCTTGGTCTGGATCTTAATTTTGAGGGAACTAGTCTTGGTCTGGATCTTAATTTTGAGGGAACTAGTCTTGGTCTGGATCTTGAGTTTGAGGGAACTAGTCTTTGTCTGGATGTTGAGGTAATTAGTCTTGGACTGGATCTTGGTCTTGAGGGAACGGGTCTTGGTCTGGATCTTGAGGAAATTAGTCTTGGTCTGGATTTTGGTCTGGAGGAAATTAGTCTTGGTCTGGAGGAAATTAGTCTTGGTCTGGATCTTAAGGGAACTAGTTTTGGTTTATATCTAGGTCTTGAGGGTATATATTTGGGTCATGAGGGTGAGACTGAGTCTTAATTAAACTCTGCTTTATGGTGAACAACAACATGCCATTATATGGAATGTGTAAGCCTAGCTTCCAATACTTAGCTTTATTTTCTCCCAAAAGTTCAAGGGGAACGCAGAGATCAGGGATGAATAATTCTGATAGAAATGGGTGAAGGAGGCTCTTGTGGAAATCTAGAGAGGAGTGGCATTGTAATTAAAGTGAAAAATGGTTATTTATACACAAGGACCGATAACAGTTTCTTATCTAATTGAATTTGATCACAGGAATTCTTATGATATGGCTTTAAGAATATAAACACTGTATAACTTCTTATGAACTATATTAATTGTAAGGATTCAATGTGCATGTTGGATGTAAACTGAGATATTCCTGAGGTACAAATACAGATTTGCTTTTCATATCTCATTAACATAATGCCTAGCGATGCAAATGTGGAATTCCTTTTGAACACTAATATTAAATCATCTTCCCTCACCACTTGATGGCGCCATTAGATCAGTTCATGTCTTACTGCAGGAGGCTCTGTTGTTTGAGTCAGATGAGGCTCAGCAACAAAATGTCAGGACAAAGAAATGTCCTAGTGATGTAATACTGCAATTTGCTGAGTCCTGAATCACAAAAAGGTTTAAAGCACTTGTGGTCTAACTGAGGTGTTGACTGTAACCCCAGTGGACAGAAGAAGTGATGATACAAGTCTTTTTGGAGTATGTATGGAGTGTGTAGACGTATGATATCTTTGTCATGGCTTCAGATCTGCTGTTAAAATTCTCTTTAACATCTTTCTCAATTGATTCATACAGCTGTAAAGTTATGTTGTCCCTTTACATCACTTCAGCCCTGACGTTCTTCTCTGATCTTCTTTGTTGCTGCATTTCTTTTTTTTTACTTTGTTCTCGCTGAGATGTAGCAATTTATGTATTGGTAAAGTGTGTGTGTGTGTGTGTGTGTGTGTATACTTATGTGGTGATTGATCTTCAAAGAGTCTTGCATGCTTGTGTGAGGTGACTGCAGATGGATGCAAGACCCCTTTTGCTGCTTCCTCCTCCCTTCCTAGCTCCGTCTTTTTCTTGTCTCCTCTCTCTCTCTCCTCCCTCTCTGTCTTTCTCTCCCTCTCTTTCTTGGTCCTCAGTAAAGTGGGTCAGACATGGTTCTCTCAGATCTCACAGTGTCTCAGTGGGTAGTATCCCCCCTCTGTAACTGGAGGAGAGAGGGATCTCTGCAGGAGGAGGAGGAGGAAGAGCACGCTGAAGCACTATGAAGTCGTCTACTCCCACTTCCTCCCTGTTTCTCACCAAAATACAGAACATTTCTATCAACACGAGTCACGGTCGAACCTCAGCCATAGCAACATGCTCTCACGATTGTGCATTTTTACTAATTTGCACAAACTCGTATGAAAAGTTTGTGCTGCGTCTTCAGTTGTTTGCACGTTTTGTAAGTCGCGCTGGATGTTCCTTTATTATAACCAGTAACACAAATAGTCAAATAGTGTATGTTAAGATTTTAGCAGTAAACAAATCCAATTAATATCAGTTCATAAGTTTGCTTCTGCCTTTATAACTGCCTCCAACATGTTTTGTATCCTCTGACCAACTTTTAAATCCTCTCAGTTCAGTAATATTCGACCCCTGTACCCCCTGACTGGATAAATGCTAAAAATGCTGGATCTGCTAAATTACTCAATGTAAAAGTTAGTATTAGAGGGACGGAGTTAGCGGTTGTATGAAATTCGAATTCCTGCAAATTTTGGGTGAGATCAAGTTTGCTCTATACTGAAAATGTGTTTCTGCAAAAGGTTATATTTTAGCAGATGTTTCTTAAGATAGCCTAAATGTCTAACAAAGTTCTAAAGCTTTAAAGAATAATCTTGGGTTCCTATTCCTGGCAACTGCGATCTGAAGCAGAGTGAAACAAAGACTCTGGCTATCAGTCGGGCATTCAGCTCTGCATTGTGGGACGGCATCATCATCTTATGAGGAACACAACTCATGTTATTTGCTTTGCAAAACATGAGGCTTATCGTTTTGCTTCAACAAACAAAGCTCAAAATTGAGCAAAGGTAATAATTCTGCACGAACATAGACACGTTAACAGCAGGTCTTTTGCTTAAAGGCTAACTTCTGAACATAGGTAGCTTATCTGCTTTGGCTTAGAAAATTTGAGGAAGGTTTTTCTTGATAAATAGATGCATCTCTGCTCTTTCACATGTACGGTTGAGTGCAAAAGTTTGCATACCCTTGGAACAAAACAAAGAAGACAAAATTTATAGTTAAAAACATTTACAGGTGTTCCTTCATTATCACAACCAACACAAATAGTGTATGGTAAGATTTTAAGTCAACAAATCCAATCCAATCCAAGTTTGCATCTCCATTTCTGATTGTGACACAAATATTCCCTAATCACGTGTATGCTTGCGCTTTGCTTTTATAACTATAAATGTTTTGTATCCTCTGACCAGTTTTTGAATCCTCTCAGTTGTAATATTCGACCTCTGTACCCCTCAACCAAGCCTCATGGCTGTCATTGTTGGGCCCTTGAGTAAGGCCCTTAACCTTTTCTGCTCCAGGGGCACTGTATCATGACGCTCTGCTGTAAGTCGCTGTGGATAAGGGCGTATGCTGTAAATGTAAATTAAAAAACAATGGGGATGCAAACTTTTGCCCTCAACTGTGAGTCTGTTTCTTTTCTTGGTAACAACCTGAGAAGTTGTGCTAAACAGTCTTCACGATCGACACTGGTACATGGCTGAAGAGGCTGAAGATGGGAACCGGACAGCATTGCTTTGTTGTAGCTAACATGATTCACGATGATGGTACTAGCGCCCATTGTCATTTTCGCGACAAGTGTTACGAGCTACGTCATTACGATAACGTACGTGTACATGAAGCCATTAAATAATGATGCCAGTATCAATTACGAAAAAGAACCATGCAGTATTGGCCTGATACGAGTACCCCTGAGTACAAAACAAATAACAACAAACAATCTATTTCTCACAAGATGGCGATGCATCCCCAAAGTGCAATGTGGCATGAGGTCATTCTGCATGTCAGTTCGCATTCTGTGTAGTAGGGCTGGGCAGTATGACTATATAATATCAATAAATTACGTCACAATACTTTTCTGAGATACCGTGAGTATCGTCTGTGTTCTTATTTTTACATTTGTATTTGTATTTTTTACACTAACCTCCTCCATTGTTACTAACAGCAACCAGTAGCTTATTTGACATTAAACTATATTCTTCATATTCAGACGTTAAGTATCTTTTCATGGTGGTTTTTTTTGTTTGTTTTTATGTGGCACTACTATTTTGCTGCTACTCTGTTAGCATACCTATTGTGATATATATCATGTACTGTAAAAATGTCTTCAAGTATAGTAATGGGATATTTTTCCACATCACCCACCACTACTATGTAGCAGGTTATAAACATGTATAAAGCCCCCAGGCTGCAATTGTAGCTTTTATTTTAGGACAAAAAGCCAAGCTTCCTCTCTTTGTCAGTTCCTGGCTCAGAAAAATGCCTCTCTTGCTTTAGTTGGAACATTAGATTTGGTGATGTATCTCCTCCACTTGTAATCACCCTAGAGGTGGTTGTGTGTGTCTGTTAAGCTCTTTTGACATTTTTGTGAGCTTGTGTGTGCCAAGAGCATGCCATAGGAAACATGCCAGTTAGATTTAGTTTTTAAAACCAAACTAGATAGCAAAGTATAGCAAAGTATTTCGTATTTACTTTACACTCTTCCTTCTTTCCCTTCCTGAATAATTAATAATGTGCTGATACATTCTTAATAAATATGGCATCATCTTGATCTTCTGTGACTGCTACAACCTCAATGCATACATTATCATGTAGCCAAGTAGTTAATGAATATAACTTACAAGTAATAGTGGGCTGGTTGTTTCTTTGTATGATGTGTGTGTGTGTGTGTGTGTGTGTGTATAAGTATGATCATGTGTAGTGAGCTTGGGTAGTTCTTTAATGGCCGGTCTTATCTGCCTGTAATCCTCTGTGATATCGCAGTGAATGCCTTGTGTTTACTCTCCACTGCTTTTCTCCATGCCACTTAGACATGCTCTTTTTTCTGTCTATCCAAACAGTTCCTCTCTTTCATACAAACAACACACACACACACACATAGTGTCCCAAAAACCTTGATCTCAGTCGGTAACACAACAACCCCCCACCCCACCTCTAAAATCGACATGAAAGGAGCCTATGAGCTTTGCTGCTCTCTGCTCTCAAATCGATGCGACTCAATCCACCGATACGCAAACCGTGCGTGATTCTATTTTCGTTTTTTCGACTTTGTTTCTTTTTTTTCCCATCCATGACAGTCCACTGAGACAGAAAAGAGTGATGAAAAAAATCATACAAATATCAACAAGTGATGAGCCCCAAAGACAAGTTACAGCACAGCCCAGCATTACACACAGTGGCTTGTTTATCAGGACGTGTTGGAGAACGTGCTCTTTATAGGCAAATCCTTTCAGCCCATAAGCACCCAGAAGTTATAAGCATCGCCTGTCATCTTTTGTTGCTCATTTAATGAAACTATTTCCCGCTGTTGCAATCTGGACCAGCTGTCAGTCTCCCGCTTTCCTCAGCGGCTTTGTTTTGCTCGGTCCCTAGGCACTCTTTCCAGTTCGCCATACCTGAATGTACTGCTAATGAAAGTCAATGCTGATGTTAACCTCTTAACGAGATTGTGCACATCATAAGTGTGGGGAGAAAAAAAGGTTGTATGATGTCAGGCTGCGTTGTGGGATTTTTCGACTTAATGCCAAACTTTTCCTGATGAAGTTTTAATCCCCAAAGCACACACACAAAAAAAATGACTTGGAATGAAAACAAGTATGGTTTGAGAAAAAAATAAAGAGAAAGTAGGTGGGAGACGGACGGCGAAAGTGATAACAGAACGGGAAGTAACGAAAGAGAGTGAAGGAGGAGGGGAAGAGGGGAACGCCATTCAGACCGATAACTCAACCTTGACAAGCCTTGATGGAATTCATGATTGATAGCGGCTCAATAGGTGCCAGTTCAATCTTCTGCTGTAATATAAACAAGATTCACCTGCTTCTCTCCTCTGTGAAAGCCGACAAGAAAAACATGTCGCCCGCCACTGTGGTCCGTTTTTTCTGTTTGTCTTTCTACGGCCCTTCTCTCTTTTTCTCCCTCTTTCTTTCTGGTGAACAGGGTAGAACGAATAGCCATTCAAGATGGAGATTGAGACAGCAGGAAGACGGTTGTTCTTTCTCGCCAGCCGTTATCTTAAGGAACGCTAAGCAAACGTTCAAGATATATTTCAATTTAATGGGTTTGCCTCCTACCAAATGCCTCACACACACTCCCTATATGCAGTGATGTGTTTTGCTACCTCAGCTTCTTGGTAGTCTGAGCCCACTACCAAGAGCCGCAGGTCGATTTGCCTCATAATTGATCAAAAACGAATGCAAATGGAACTTAGTTAAAATTCAGTTTTTTAGGTGTTGACAGCATTGTCCCAATCTCTTAACGACTAACAGTCTGACCCGATTAGTACAGTTCTTATACGTGTTATCATTGCTAGTGCTTTCACCCAATAAGATTTTTTTTGGAAAGAATGGTGTAATATTATTTGATAACAAGATTATAGTATACAAATACTGACTGTAGCCCATCTGTTGCTATGTACAATTTATTAGCCACCATCTACCCTGTCTATCCCCAACCCGAAAAGTATTGATGGATGGGGTAGAGCAGGGCTGACAAACTGTGCATAGATTGGCTACAGTCAATAATTATACACAGTGGGGTCCAAAAGTTTGAGTTCACATTGAAAATCTGGGATTTTTTTTCATTGCCATTGTATGGCACTCTAAAACGCTTTGCTGAAACTGGATCAGTTGTGTCCAAAGCACGATCAGGCAGATCAAAAGTGAGCACACCATCAGAAGAGCAATACATAAAGCTTTGTTCACTGAGAGAGAGAACAGCAACTT
>JAOUQW010000040.1:15396656-15410079 GCA_028565825.1 Olivaichthys viedmensis | reverse complement strand
TTTTTTTTTTTGCAATTTTAGTTTGTGAATTTTACCAATGCACTTTTTTGCTTCTGGAATCCTTCTGAAACACCACGGTTCATTGAGCTGATGGCCAGAGGACATGTAGTTTAAATGAAGGTGTATGTTTTCAAGATCTGCCCACCACCTGTGAAAAAAAATTCAATTAAGCTTGATAACTTGATACTAAACAGTTTGCTTGGGGATCATGTAATTTTGCTGAAATACTTTTGGCAGAAAATTGACTCCATATCTATGGGCTTTTAAACCCCAGACCTGGAAGTGTGATTTTTCTATTGGCCACCAGTCCAGTACCAAAGGTTCCTTTTCTATGTTTTTGGTAGCTGCTATGTTTTTTGGCACGAACAGAATCTAATGGTACTCTGGGGTGGGGCTAGCAGCATATTTTTTCAATTAGAAAAAGATTTTTATCGTTTTATTTTTTTTAGCCAGTAACAGATTCAAAGTGATTGCGCTTAATGACGTCGTAAAGTTATGTATTTACAGTAAATATGCCTGGCTTTGAAACAGCCACAGAGTTCCTTAAACAAGAACGATGGCTAGCCATATAGCGACTAAAACAGTTAGCGCGATGTCATTGCCAGCACCGTTTGCTAGAAATTTACATTTAAGTTCTGTGAAAGGAACTCTTAAGATGGTATAGTCTCTTCATCCTGTGTGGTCGTGTCCATGCCAGGACACAAAGTCTTCTTTTGTAATCCAGGAGTTATAAATTAGCAGGATTGAGGCGTATTTGTGCTAGTTTTGGAGTGGGGTGGGGGAGAGTCAGAGCGTTTTGCGAAGGAAATGACAACAGAGAAAATGGTACAGAGAAAATGTTGTGACAGCCTGGCTGCATTTATCCAGTGTTAAACGTCTCTGCTCTGCCGTGTTTTCCATCCAGTTGACCTTTGACCGTATAATTGGAGCTCTATAAGAGGAGGTCATGTATGGAAGCCACTGTAGGCAGGTGCTGACAGAACGGGGGAGGGATGCGATGCATGTATCGTCTAAGCGGCACAAAGAAAAAAGACAAACAGAGAGAGAGAGCGAGAGAGACCGAGAGAAACTACCGGTGAGGGACTGTACTTGCTACTAGCTTGTGTACTCAAGATGTGACATTTTTATGAAGTGCTGAACCCTCCATCTCTCACACACACTGACCTGCTTTATACACCTGGCCCTGTATCATCATAATTGACACATTCTGCCTGTCTTTTCCTCCAGCTATGAATTCATAATGCCTACCGTACTGAACTTTGAGAAGCTCAGTGCTTCATAAATTAAACACAACCCACAGAGATGTGGGGTTTTTTTTCTTTCTTGCCATTTTGCTCTTGCTTAACTTTTATCACTTATTACTTGTCCCCCTTCCACCTCTATCCTTTGTAATTGTGACTTTGCCTACCACGCTAACAGCAAGCTCAAAGTTCCGAAGCTCCTTATTCCACCCTGTGTGTCACGGTTCCCAAGGACGAGCGAAGGGCTACATCTCTTTTCCTCTTACACTCATTCACGCTCCTTCGCTTCTTCATACCTCCGTAAACAGACACAGCCAACTGCAGTGTCATAAATTTCTCTCTCCGCGGGCTACGTCCTCATTATGGAGAGTCTGGAGGTGGGGGAAAAAAAGTAGCTCCCTCAGCACCTGTTAGGCACCCTTCCCTCCCTCTATCATTCTTCCTCTCTCTCTGTTTGCTCTAGTCATCCTTAAACAGCTTCGGTCTCGAGCTCGATATCTCAATATGCCCAGGCACTCTGACTGTAACCCCTGACTCTTTGTTGCCTGCCGAGTCTCTATCTAAAGTTTCATGTTTCCTGTAGGCTGTCAATTACCGTGCAGGCATATTCGGTTGCAATAAAAACAGCCGTAATCGCGCCGTCTGGGCCTCTCGCCGTAGATTTTCGCTGTTGAGTGGGGTATTCAGTGACAATTACTGCTCTCGCTCTCTCACCGAGCTCCACCACTCAATCTTCTGCAAATATTTTCAGAGCTTTTGACCGTCACTCCGGTCGCGATGATGGCGTAATTGATTCCAAGCGCCATTATTTCTCCAGCTTTGCCACGCTAACTAGTTTTTGCTGCAATTACGATTTACGTGGAAAGACTCTCTGTATTTTTAGCCGCATAGCCTAGGTTTCTCTCATAGACATGTGCATGCTTTTAACGCCTCCCTACCCTGTCGCTCTGTCTCTCTCTCTCACACAGACACACACACACACACACACACACACACACACACACATACACACACAGTGTCCCTTTCCTCCCTCACCTGTCAGTTCTAGGTGTAATTTATACAGGCTGGCACAAGCAGGTATTGTGTGGGCGTCAGGCCGGCTGCGTATAATGACATATATCAAGGGCTGTGTTTTAAGGGTTCCCAAGACTCTCTCTCCCTCTCTCTTTTTCTCTCTCTCTTTCTCTGTCCTTCTCCCCCCACTCCCACCAACTGAGGAGGATCTGATTCTTCAATTTAGCCCAAATCCATTTCAATACGACAGGAATAAAAGGCGTACAGTAATGTAATGCATTTCAAGACCGGGTTTTCTTCAGGCATATGCATTCGTGTGCGTGCGTGCGTGCGTGTGTGTGTGAAGGACGGCAGCAGCTGTGTAAAGCACAAGGAAGCACTTACAGGCCGTCGTTAATGTGTGCGTTATCTGGGGATGGGGTTCGACTTTGATTTCCTGCAGTGGCACCGCACCCCGCGCTAAATGCTGAACTCTAACACACTCGCTCTGCATAATCATTACAGGTTTGAGCTCAGCTGGCTCGCTTTTAAATACACACTCACCCACGCCAAGCTGTGAATTGAGCCCGCTTTGACAATGCGCATGATTATGTTCCATTCTAAGGTGTTGAGCACGAGTATTATTAGCCACAGCATTGTAAGACAGAACACTAAATTAAAATACAATATTCAAGTTCAGTGGTTTGGTAAAAGTCCAAATGTGCGTGTTTGAATTTTGAGCAGACCTCGAAGCAGCTCATGGACTAAATGATTCAGATATGTCACTAATTTTTGCAATTCCATGCCAGGAGTGATCAGAAAAGGCCAGCAGGGAAGCTGAGGAGGCTAGGCAGATCAGATATTCCATAATTCCCGACGCCTGCTGCAGACGTCCACATGAAAAATGCCAGTGGTGAAGCTGTTAAAACCTGGCTCCAATATCAACCTGCTGTTTCAAAAAACAACCTAACTTATGGTTTGTGGACTGGAGCTCTGTGGGTTTTACAGTGAGACACTGCAGTTGTGGGATTGTGTGTAATTCATATTCATGGCCACAAGGGGCGCTGCATCAATACATAATATAAACTTCAGCTTATCTAGGGCTGGTTTCCCAAAAGCATCTACAGTAGGGTCCATCTAGCAAGAACTGTTCTTATTTCATCAGTTATGAGAAACTAATACACAATTTATATCTGTGGATAAATATTATTCAACAAGACAAAACAATGTTTTCAGCTGTTTGAAATTAATAAAATTGAAATTGAGCCCTTGGAATTTATAAGGTTCTATTGGACAATTTTGTGATTTTAAGATATTAAGTTTTAATCCAATATTTTGGTGTAAAACTTCTCACGTATATTTAGTGGCATGTGAATAACATATTTATAACACTAACTCATTTTTGCCAACCAAAAACAAAAGTCAGATAGATTATAATTCCAAGATCTCAAAATATATACTGTTTGCACCCTATTTGCATCATTTCTTCAAATTCTTGTGATGCAATTGTTGTGGCAGTTTCATTTCAATTGTAACCCGTATACGATCTCCTGACTGTTAACTGTTATGTGAATGTGAACTTTTTTGGCTTGTATTAGTACAAAATGATAAAATCTTGTTTAAAAATATGTTGGCAAAGTTCTTAATAACTGATAAAATATAGACAGTTCTTTGGATGTGGACTCATACTCTTGGACCTTACATTAGCTATGTTGTAGAGTAGATCTACAGTGCATTTTATTTACATCTATTCATTTGTCAGCGTTTTTCAACCTAATCTCTGTATTGTATGTGTGATTACCACATATGATTTCAACACGTTTTTCATTTTTCATTTTATCTCACTTATAATGGAAGTCTCAAGTCCGTTGTTGGGGCATCAATAAACATTTATGCGAAACGTATTTTTGTATAAGCAAAATCTGTATATTTTGACCTTTCAGAGATGGGACTATTTTAGAAGAAGAATTTGTGGTTATCCGTCACCAACATAGACACATAAACACGGACATGCCTAAGTTCTGATCATGGATGAAAACGACAAAACCTCAGAGAAAGCGTACGTACCTGGAATTGCTTTTCACTATATTGCTGCAGTGTTTTGATAATTGGTTAAAACTATATAATTTTCTCTCATGTTCGTCTCATCCTAATATCTTTATTGTTAGAGTGTGACGGTTGTAGTTTTGAATTCCTGTTATGTAGTCGACTATTTTAAACTTTAATTGACAGAATTGACTGCCGCTCGATGTCCATTCTAAATGAGTTTCGAGTAAACAGGTTTTCAGTTATTTTCTCAGTACGGGAAAATGTGTAGAAATTCATGACGGTGGTATACCCTTAGAAAAAAAGGTCAAATCTAGAACCCTTAAGGGTTCTTCAGTTGTCCTTCTGTATGTAGAACCAGACAACAGAGTGTTTTCCTATCAGAAAGGGTTTTGAGTAAGAACCCTTTTAGAAAGCAAAGAACCTTTTGAAGAACACTTTTTCTAAGAGTGTAGTTGCACATACGCTAGAAAATGCTAAAAGCTGCAGGAGTATTCCTTTAAAATACAATATAATCCATGAGTAGAGCTGAGCAGTTGAGGGTTAAGGGTCTTGCTCAAGGGCCCAACAGTGGCTTTCCTGCATTGCTGGGATTTAAACCCATAATCTTTCGATCACTAGCTCGGAACCTAAACAACTCCACTGCCGCTGCCCCAGTAATACTGTTATGACAAACAAGCATGGGTTGACTGAAAAGCTGTTGGTAAAAAATAATGTGTGAGTTGACATATGGCCTTATAGGAGAGTGTGTGTGTAGCTGAAACATGCTGGCTGTCATCATGCGTTTTGAATTAAAACAATCCAACGCAGAGGGAGGATTTCCATCCATGGCAGAATATTTTTGACACGACACTCCATTCACCCCCCCCCGTTCCCCTACCCGTTCCCTCCCGTCCCTTTCCTTTTCTTTTCTTCCCTCTATGTTTTCTGTTCTGTAGGTTTTGAAGATCATATCACTAGTCCAGTCGCTCTGATTCACTACTACTAGACAATTGAATCACCTGGATGTCTGAAAACATACACAGATAAATTCACGAGGGTTTTTCGGCGCCTAACCTCCAATGATGCAGTAATATGAGAATGATGAAGCCCCTTGAATGACCTTTATGTATATTTTCTGTCAGCAAATCGTTTATTATCTGTTGGGGCTCTATTTTTGTGCAGGCGCAAACAAAACTTAGTGGTATAATGCTAATTATAATGCTAATGTATTGCTCATTTGGTTGGATCGAAGCCAATTTTTTCCATTTTCCAAGCAGTGGTTATTTTCAGCATGTTCAGTCAGAAATGAACATGCCTGCGCTGATGGTGGTGGAGTAGTGCAACAGGAGTGTGCCATTGGAAATCTGATGGTGCGATGGGATTTTCAAACCCACTTTGGATCCAAAATTGCGCTCGCGTTACCATCTGCGAAGACCCCCCTTTTAGTGCAGATGCAAGGGCAAAACAGTATTTTCCAGTATTTTCCTGACTTCATCCTTGTCCCACACATGGTTGTGTGGATGTTCACTTTTTCTGTCACCCCACTTCAAGATAAATAGGCCATCTTTTAACTAAATACAAGGAACTGAATTATTTTATACATATACAATATATAGATAGCTAGATGTACCTTATTGAGCCCCAAAAGGAAATTTGGGGAATGCAGTGCAATGGCCCAGAAACAAAGCCAGGTCAACTGCTTGGAAGGCAGCTCACCACTATACAAATTAGATCAAACAACTCAGTTGTGGCTACCAAATGTAAATCAGACGGTTGACGCAGGATGTAGGCTGGTGGAATATGCATGGTACATCGTATATGTAATAGAATCAATGAAATGTCTAGCAAAACTAATCAAATGCCACACTCTGTCAGGTCTGTGAGCCAGTCTGTTATTTCCACCACTAAAATACTGCCAAAATATGATTAAGTTAAATCTAACTGTATATTTATTCCAAAAATGTTACTGTGTTGAGCAGCCAGTGCACACTCGGATTTGAAAGGGAATGAGAGGAGCTGATTTGATTGGATATCACAGCAGCACACCTAACCACACCTCTTAAAAATGTATTCATTCTAACCTGACCCCTTTTTAACATTACACTGATTTACACCACGTTTCTGCGATGGTCACAAAAATACTGAGTATATCGTGCTGCTGTTTTATGCCTAATTTTTCTGCTTACGTTATGATCAAGAAAATATGGATTTCAGAGTCCTAATCTTTTGCCATTTTGTTTCTGGAGCCCTAAGACCAAGAGCGAAACAAATGTTTTCAGTTAAATGGATGATATAAAGGGCCAATAGATTTCCTTGGTCAACATGGATGGCACTCCATAAGCAGTGTACATGGTCGACTCAGAACTCCTGTAACCCGAGGAGGGTGGGGCTGCCTCAGGTGGAACCCTTTAATTAGTTCTTTTAAGTGAATCCATGCTCTCTCCCAGGCCCATACTCTCCAGCTGCCCAAACAAGCCAGAGGAAAGAAAAATGGGTTAACATTGCAGCTCGTGGGTTTGAATTCATCCTTTCAACCATGAAATTTTAAAATGGCTCGAGTGGGTTCGTCAGTTAGTTAATCCTAATACTGTATCTGTAAGCAAATCAGCAATTATAGATCAGGTGAAACCTAAATCTCCTAGACTTGCTTTGGTTCTGGTGAAAAAAATCTATTTCTTCTTTAATTATGAACCACACTGTAGAAACATACAGTATGTGTCTTAATTGTCAATCATTTAGCCTTATTATTGATATGTTGTACTATCAGTGTGTATCACTATTCAAGTAATCAGATAGTTGATTCAGCTAACGTTAAAGGTGGGGTCAGGGATTTTTAAGTCAGAACACTTTTTGTAATAGTTAATTCCAGCAGATGTCAAGAAAATACCTGCTCAGAGGAAAACTCTCCGGTATCTAAGATAGAAAAAAACTATTTGTGTGGACCATCAACATCTAGCCAATCAGCATAAGGTGGTGTCTCAACTTGCTTATCAATCATGTTGCCTGTCGAAGCTCTCTGGTTGCAGTAGTATTTAGGGGTTCTAGCCTAGGCAGAGGGTGTGTATCTGTATTGGGGGTGTGGCTTTGCAGGGAACACTCAAGGGAGACACTGTATTTGTTTGCATTTTGAGTTTTAAAACAGCCAACTTTAGTTAACTGCCACCACAATCACTAAATATACCTTTAACTTACATTCAACGTGTCTTTTGCTTCACTGAAAGACAGACATATAATAAAAAAACGGTCAGAATTGACTCATAGAAGCATGATAGAGCTGTTTTATCATCGAACTAGCCACATAACCCACATAACTTCCCCGTTTCCACTTGTCAGTGAAGATGAATAGTTCTGATGTGCAGTAAATGCACATGCTGATCTTCACTAAAAAAAACACCTTGTGTTTCTCTTTAATATTTTGTCTGCACATGTGTACTGTGTGTGTGTATGTGTGTGTGTGTGTGTGTGCAAGCTGCAGTACTGCAGTGAAGTGTTTCCTCACATGTCAGCTCTTTGTGTAGCAGACCTGTGTGCTGTGTGAGTTGTGATGTAGGTGTGTGTGGACACAGAGAAGCAGCTTGTCTTCTTGCTGAGTCCATCTGATGCAGCACACACACACACCTTGACTTTGCCCAGAGCATATTCCCCATTATGTGTGGTCTCAGAACACACAGCACTGTTTGTGCAGCAACTGCAATTTATTCATTTATTCTGCTGTTGCACTAACTTTTGTCTGACCTCCTAATGCGAGTCCAGTCATTTTTATTAAGCCACAGTAATCATGTCATGGACCATATTGAGCCAAAAAAGCAAGAGTGTTTGGTCATTTATTGTTACACACTTCCCTCTGAATGAGCCAGATTTCATCCCTCTCACTCTTTCTCTCATTTTCTCTGGTGGCACATATTTATTTCATGATTATTTATTGTGCATTTTCTTTTGTACAGTGCTGGTATATATTACCGCCTCTGGTCTGAATCTAGGGAGGGAGGGAAAGGCAATCAACGCGACTGATTTGTGTTGTTTCTGTTCTCTGTTAAGCTTATCTATGTGAGCACACACCACACACACACATGCACACACTGTCAGGGAGTGAGAAAAACAGTAAAACTGTACAAGCCTTTTCTGCTTTGTTGGAGGCCGAAGTCACTACGTCAAAGTGAAAACACTTCAATCCTTAAGCCTTTTTCCCCTGATAGCCCTGTTTTCACCTCCGCTATTCCACTTGTGAGCCATTCATCTCATATAGGGCATGTGGACTGCCAAATGGTGACAGAGTTTATGGCGATGTCGGCTCACTACTTCAAACTAAAGCCAGGGGTCAGAAAACTAAAAACACAATATTTAAACGCTAAAATCCAATCCAAATTAGAATGGCCCTAAAGGGATGTGAATTGCCAATGATTTTTATTTTTTTTTGCACTCAGGAATGCAGGAACAGACCAAGCAGAGACTCAGTGAGCACAGCTTAGTCATAGAAAAAGGTTGAATATCAAAAAATCTTGACTGCCCAAATGGAAAAGTGGTCATTGTCAGAGCTGTGAGGTTGACACAGAGGTGCACTTTCTCCTTGACTGTGAACATCTTCAAGACAAAAGAAAAATAAGTTAGTAATAAAACACAAACCAAATTCCCAAATTTCTCTAAGTTTATAGGGTAGACTATAAAATATTACAAGAGGTACACACTAGCCTCTAAGAACCCTAACCATCAGGCCTATCTAACCCCAACAAGTGCTACCATATGCATCTTACTCCCAGTCATCTCTGTTCATCCAGTCCTACTAAGAATGCGGTCCATTCTGAAATGATCACGACTATGGCCCACTCCCTCTGAAGGCTACATCCTCCACAGGGGTCGAACGTAACGGCTATTTGGAATGCAGTTAAAAGCCATTTTTTGAAGCCGACGCCAGTGTTGCATAATCACTGACACCTATATAAACATGAGCAAATAACTAAACAGCGAAAACCTTCCCATACCGTTACCAGTTTCATTTACCAATTACAGTTTACTTAGCCTGATTTTGTAAAGTAGGGCAATTTACAACTGCAAACAAATACAAATTTACAAGCTTTTAGCTGTTTTAGTTATAGTTTGCTATTACAGAATGTATTGTTAATATGTGCTTTACCTATACTTATAAGTAAACTTGCCGGTTGCCATGGCCATTTTAATAACAGCGCAAAGAATCTTGGGAGCAAGCTATCCATCAGTTGGTTCTTTCAAAATGACTTTTTAAACTGGTACTTTGAAGTAAATGCTTTTATTACTTCACTATGGAACGGCCCTACAAATGGCTGCCGTCGGTGGTCCCCCTTCAAAGTGCCCTGCGTAGGCTTCATCACTTCAAAATGGAGCCACCGTAAGCTCAATAGCTAATTAGTGCACCTGTGCCTTATTAACTAAGCAATGAATTCTCAAGTCTTGCCCTTGTATTGTGTGCAAGATCAAGTTATCTTCTATTTATATTTTGCTTCAAGGCTGTTGAAACTCGCCCGTCTACCATCTCTGCATTTGGGATTCTCATTTAATTGCCTCACTTTTCTAACAATGTCAATGGAAGGATGGGAGGTTTGTCCACTGCAGTTAAGATCATTGGCATTCAGGGGGTGGATGGTAATTTTTTTATTTTTTTTTATTTTTTATGAATATTGTGTTGTCTCATTTCTCTCTTAATATAATAAATAAAAAGGAGCTCAATATTTGCTCAATAAAAAGGAGCTGGACACACAATAGCCATCACAGCACACATTACAGTGTGAGGTACAGTAACTAACCACACAAAGCCTCTGTAACAGTTATATCTTGCATATGATGGTCCTAAATTATACTCGTATTGTCAATGTTATTATGATTACAATAATCTATCTCAAAATTGTTTTGACATTATTGCATTTAATGCTATCAAGCCAATAAGGCACCTTAAACTGAAAACTAAAACAGTGTTAGGATATTAGCGCATTGCATGACTGTACATCTGTGTGAATCTAAAATGTTCTCTTCCTTCCTGATGGTTTTTTATTGTTTATTTACAGCTGTATCATAGAAAAACACACACTTTTCTGGAACTAATTTCTTCATGGTGTGGTGAAAAGGGCTTCCATGTGCAGAGAACGACTCCATAAAAATTCTATCCTTCTGACATATTGCATTCCCTAACTATCCCACTTATTGCAAAGTTCCCTAAAAAACAGTTGCCCATTAGTGAAAATGATTAGCATACGTTACATCATGGTAATCATAAAGTGGTGTGAATTCTTCTGCTTAATCTTACTTTATTATACTTCTATCCTCAGGTAAAGTGTGTAAAAGAGTGTTTATAAAAAACAGATGTTCATTCAAAGCCAGCAGGGCTAGCGAAAACACCTCTCTCTTTGTCTGGTTGTCATCAATCAGGACAAGTGAAGTGAGTAAAAATAATTCTCTTTCCATATTTTGGGAGCCCTTTGACAGGAAGCAATCTTATGCTCGACGGTTACTCTAAGGAAAACCTCAACATAAAACTACTAACCTGACAGCTGGCAGTTTTATGCTAGCTGTTACAGTAATGGAAAACTAGCAGTGTGGCTAGTTTTCTAATTAGCAAAAACAGCTCTGTCTCTGTCTGGTCCTCATCAAACAGGACAAGTGAAGTGGGGAAAAGAAACTTTCTCTCTATCTTTTGAAAGGCATTAGACAGGAAGCAGTTATGTGCCAGCTGTTATTGTAATGAACATAAAACTGCTAATCCAAAAGCGATCCATTTTATTCTAGCTCCTACTGTAATGGAAAACTATCACTGTGGCTAGTGCTTCTGCACACATTAGCCATCAAATAGGACTCAAAATCGGACATCGCCCACAAGGTCTTGAATCTGTTTCTGCCAATTTGCACCAGACCCAGCTGCTTTTCTGCACTTTATTTTTGGTTCTTATTCCAGAGTGTGCATGATGATGGGAACGGGAAGGAATGCAAAAATGCCATGGCACCATAGTGTGTGTACCATACACCGCACGCTCCACGTATAAATACTTAGTTTATGTTCCATAAACGTGGGCTTAATTACATTGTAGAACACATTAAACTGGTCCTCCATTCTATGTAGTAATATCCAGCATGTATGTTATGGAAAATAAATAAAGCAAGCCAATGATATAGGGTTGGAAGCAAATACAGCATTGGATACATGTGACAAGGCTTGAAAAAGGAGCATAAATGCGCACAAATGTATGACCCCCATACAGATACTGTAGATACATGCACACACTCTATAGGCCAGCCTATGCCAGTACTTCAAAGAAATGCAATAGCAAAAGAAGCACTGGTTGGCATTGAGCTTAAAAAAGAGCTTAAAAGCGTGCAAATGCATGCACACATGACCACAGATACACAACACACACACACACAGGCGCATACACTCTGCAGGCCACTTTGTGCCAGCACTTCAAACAAATACGAATAAGGTCGGGAGCGAATAAAGCATTGGTTTCATATGACTTGGCTTGAAAAGGAGAGTGAAAGAGCACAAATGCAGGCTTGCACGCACACAGATACACAACACACAGACATTTATACACATCTGCATGCCTGTTTATGCCAGCATTTTTCAAAGCAAATGGGAGGAGGTGAGGAGCTAGCATGTGTCAATCAAACGTACCCTAAGGATGATATGATTGGGACAGAAATAAGAGGAGGTGGGCGCTCACACACATGCACACACTCTACCCCACTGAGCTATCATATGCTTGGTTGTGTTCACAGTGCTTTCCTGCTGGCTTCCTCCGACACACAAATCCAACGTCCCACCAGGTGCATGACCACAATGGGGAATGGAACAGGGCCAGAATAGACTGTATGTGTGTGTGTTTGTGTGTGTGAACACCAGCATGTGTGTCCATGCTTGTGTGCATGTAAAATGAAAGTAAAGATGGAGTTATGAGGCATTGAACTACGTCCACCACTTTTCTCTCTTTCCTACGCACCCTGTATGAAAAGTTACGAATGGTTAAAGATAGGGGTTGGGGTGGGGTTAGCAGTCACGGCTTTTCTTATGACTTAATTCCTATGAAAGCCATCAAAATCGCTCTTGCTCCTAGTATAAGTTCGTGCTGACATATACTTACGCGTAAAAAAGTCCAGAGTTTTTTTTTATTTACATGTGCGTTCTTATTTGTTTTAAATCGTTTTTTTGTATTTGCTTATTATATGCTCCGAAGAATGCAAGCACAGAGAACAGTTAAAAGACAAGTGTTCCTGATCCTGGCCATATTTATAGAATACATTGGTTCATTCCCTCATCTTTTTCCCTTTGTTGGCTCTGTAAAATCCTATAATGTCACTTAGTTACCTGTATCATAGCTAACACTTAAGGCAAGTATGCAGCACCTCTCAAATTATTCGAGGAGTGTTCTCCGTTTTTGTGTCCTTGCGAGTTCTTTCATACAAGGTAACTTGGCGAGAACATTCTTTCCAGGGATGTAAGTTCATTCTTTCCACTCTTTGGTACTGAAAACCAACTCTGGCCTTAACATATTTTGAGCCTGGAAACGCTATACAAATAAACGTTAATTGAGCTGAACTGCAAGTTTGACCACGTCAAATTATTAAATAAATTATGCTACCACCAAATTTTGATTTATTTTTATTTGTAAAATTACTTATTGTTGCTCCTTCTTGTCATGGCTTTATCTATATAGACTTATGACTTCTACGGGAAGCAGTAAAATGTGTAATCGTTAAGTTACTATCCTGTACCCTTAAAGTTGGTTTGGTGCTTTTCCTTGTATGCAGTCAATCAAACATGCCGATGGTGTGCATGGCCACAAAGTTCGATTTTGATCTCATCTGACCATAACACACACAACACACTGGATGAAGTTCAAGGGCTTCATTTTGTGAGATGATCTCAGGAAGGGCTTCTTTTGTGCAACTCTTCCAAACAACTTGTTATGAAAGTGGTGTCTGAAAATTGATTTCAAGAATCAACTAAACTATGCAACTCTGAAACGCAATTCCTTCTCACTGTGTGTGAGGGCAGTATGCTCATGCATCTAATTTCTGGCAAATTTTTCACTGTTCCTGGCTTTTGAAACATTTTCATGATGGCCCTGATTGTGTTCAGACTCATATTTGGTCAAAAACAACTACATACTTTCTAGAGACTGAGAGCAACTTAATAAAGT
>JAOUQW010000040.1:15334217-15345493 GCA_028565825.1 Olivaichthys viedmensis | reverse complement strand
CCTGCGCTCTGACCCCAGCTTACCAACATGCTGGGATATGCGAGGAATGAATTTCACTGTACTGTACTTGTATATGTATATGTATATGTGACAATAAGTGGCGAATAAATAGCTAAATACACGGAACAATAAATACACGGGACAATGCACGATGAGACAAAACAACAGAACGACATTGGAGTGTATAGTCATAGTAGCATGTGACTTAAAAACTAGTGCAAATAATTGTCTGTAAACTATATTTGACTGGGGAAAGCAGCAGGATGGGGAAAATGTCCATTAGCAGCATGATAGCATTATCTCAGGATGGCATAGTACTGTCCACGAGAAAAAGTTCTAATAAAATGCAGGTGTGCAGAGATAGTCAGAGGTGTGTGAGACTATTCTAGGTGTTGGTAAGGGGTCTTCATCAGTCCAGGTGGGTGTTGGAGGCCAGCAGTGTGTTGAGTAGTCTGGCTGCCTCAGGGAAAAGGGGAAGGAGGTGCGCATGTATAGGATTGGGGCCGTTTTCGATTAGCATATTTATAAAATCTGGATTTCTTTACTAGGGTTAATGTGTAGGCATATGCATGTGCCTTTTTCTGTTGTTTAGTCAACTCCCACATTAAGCCTTTTTTTTTTTACTGAATATAGAAACATTTTTATGGTCTTCAAAACTTGTTTTTGGTGGGTGACTATCATTTAAAACCATGTTAGCAAAAATATTGAAAGTGAAATGTGATTTCACTTGTAATATTACAGCTGCTTGTAACTTTTGTGCCAGACCAAATCTTGCAAATAGCTGTTGTTAAAGTCCAACATATGTAAACTTTACAAGTGTGTTTATAGAGATGGTCTTGAACCATATCTAAGAAGTAGTTAGTAAAGTTTTAGCTAAAATTTATGCAGTATCATGTGTCTCATTTAAAGGTTGGTAAAATACAATTATTATGTGCAGCTTCACTGATGTATCAGCATTTTAACTTATTAATAAGGCAGGGTATTTTGTATGAATCATCTTGTGAAATTTGAAAGAGAAAAATTCTATAATGCTCACATATGTGTCCTCTAACTCAATGACCACTTTCTCTGATGCATCTTCACTGGACCTTTTCTTCATACCATCTAGTGTCACTTCATGACCACACAGTTCAGTGTGAATTTTCTATTGTAAAAGATGCAAAAAAATAAAATTGTAGCTTTTTTTTAAAATCTTTTTTTTTTTTACCCACAGCATATTTGTTTAGATATTTTTAGAATGTCTTGGTAAAAGTTAGACATAACTTTTCATATAAAAAAGAATTATATCAAGAAAATCCTGTATTCAACGGATTTCACCATAGAGGTGCACTGCAAACCTGAGCTTCTTGAGGTATCTGAGCAGCGTCTATACCATCTGCAAGATATGCAGTCAAATGACGATCAGTTGCTTTTAGAGAATCTTGGATAAGATGCAGAGTTTTGTCATTCTCGTGTACCCACTGCAAGCTCTTCTCTAGCTGTTGTCGCCTTTCTAAGGCCTGTCATTGAGAACAAGGATAAAAGAGTGAGAGATATAGACAGATTGAAATCAGGGTTCATGTAGTTCATGTTTTAGCTTAAAATTAGGAACAAACAGTTAAATTAATATCACGTTTATTGTCAAATGCATACCCTTTGCATTAGTTCATCCCAGCGAATGTTGTAATCTTCCACCTTCTTATGAATGATCTCATCGAGGACTCTGCCATCCGTAAGGGTCTGGGCCAACTCGCGTATTTGGTTACGATTATATTCAGGATGTTCTTTTATCATGGTATCTATGGACTGGAAGGAACAAAAAACATGAAAAGACATTAAATAAAACATGAAAACATTTGTATTTCAAAAATACTGGCCCAAGATCTTCTGAAATGACTACACCTTTACTCTGCTCTGGAATTTAACTGTGTCCATTTGAACATATCTTTCAAAAACCTGCAGAACATTTCTCCACTTCAGGTTCAATAAAGTGTATTTATACTATGCATGATCAGTTCAGCACCAGGTCTCCCCTGCCACCTACTGCTTGTTCTTCTCTTGGCTTTTACAAGTATTATTGGAGACTCTCTTCTTGAAACTAGTATATGTGTGGAAAATTAAGTGGCATTGGAAATAAGAAACTAACGTTAACAGGTTACTTGTAAACCTTGTTGTGCATTAAAATCTTCTTAAACCTGCATATTACATATTTGTTATTTTTGTTCTTTCTCTCACTTTTTTTCTTTTAATTATTTTCATTCAAAAGCTTCTGAATAAACATTGTCCTCCATAAATATTGGAACAGTCAAATATGTTATTTCGTTCTATAGTGAAGCTATCTTGAACATTAAATTGTAAGGAAAGGATAAATTTGCTGATGAGTGAAAGCCTATTACGTTAGGATTGAAACACTCATTAAAGTATTGTCACGCCGAACCACTGAGTGAAACATTTTGAACTGGCTTACTAGTCCTTATTGATTCCACTAAAGATGGTTAAGAAAAAGAAAAAAAACTTTTAAAGTTTTTTTTGTGGAAACACATACTTTTTTTATTTTATTCCCTTAAAGGTTTCAGGTCCAAGAGTCCAAGTACTTACAGCCAGAGCCTCAGCTATTTTTTCTGCTCCCACTTGAAAATTCTCTTTCTCATAAAGTTTCTTTTCTAGTAGATCCATCCAAGTATTTTCTTGTTCCAAATAGCATAGCAATTCACACCAGCAAGCCCACACCTCCTGCAATTGATACAAATGGAGAGTTGCATTAGGTTGGAGGAACGGAACACTATTGTGCCTGAGTGGTGGAGATTGTTATATTACACTTATCTTCTGTGAAACTTCAAATTGTTAACAAAGTAGCACAGTTAGCTTACCTCTAATGTCTTGTACTTCCCATCAAGCCGACTACAAAGCCGCTGGTAGTTGGAAGTCAAAACATCAAGTTCTGCCTTCAGGGCATCGTGGGCTGTGGGTGGAGCCTTTGCAATGAAACTGGTGACTTTATCTGTCAGGAAGTTTACCTTTATTTCTTTCTGATGGATTTCTTCTTGAGCTCTCTGAATTGTTAAATGGAGTGGAAAAAGAACACACATAAGAGGGCATTCAAGGCATTCAAGTTCTCGTCCGCATTTGGTTTCACAAACTTTCTTTGATGTTGGTCAACAGAAGAAAGAAAAAAGAACTTTAAAAGACAAGTACAATTTTGCCCCTTGCAGCAAAGAACTGAATGTTAAAATATGTCAATACTGTTAAATGAAAGGTCGTATTGCTGTATGGCCACACTGGTGTATGGAAATTGAAGTCATCAGTGTTTAAGGATATAGTAAGATAAGAAAAGGCACTGTGATACCCAGTCTAGGACTTCTGGAAGTGCACCCTGTGCATAAAAATGTATCTGTCTCGTAGTTACATTAGCCCATAACTTGGCACAACTGATTTATGAAGACCCAAAAAGGCAACTCAAAAGTGACGTATATTCCTCAGTAAGTCCCCCTTTTCGCCAAAACAAGGATAAATGTGTACAGAAGATGTACACACTTCATATCACATTGTAAATGTAAGAAACTACCAGCTTCTTATCTTCGACTGGATTGCAATGGTGGTTGAAATTAAACCTAAACAGGCATATATGAATATACAGTATACATGGGGGGACTGAATGATTGTTATAAGGAACAGTAAAGCAGTAAAGTTTTTTTTTTTTTAAACAACCTTTAAAAAGTCAGAGTTTCGGTATGAAAAGCACAAACCTTAAGTTCTTCCACTGCTTTATGGAGTTCTTCAGGTGTTTTATAATGGAAGTCACTCTCCAGGTAATCTTCCTCTGCTTGTGTGATCCACTCCTGCATCTCTTGCATCTCCTTCTTCAAACTCACGGTCATATCCAGTCCACCTTTCAAGGCAGATTTTTTTGCATATGCCTAAAGAGAAAACCGCAAACACACAACAACAACCTACTATATAAAATGCAATGTTAAAATTATGTAGATAGAATACACCTAAAAATCCTTTGATACAATGTAGAATGTACATTTTTTGTTTTGTGCAATAATCAGGACCTTTTATGAAGAATTATTACCTGTTTGCAAATTAGTTCCCACTGAGAATTGAGATCATCAAGCATCCTCTGTATTTTAATAGCAAATGATGACTCTGCTTCCTTCTTCAAGGCCTGCCCAACCTCATTGATACCATTAAGACTTAGTTGGACTGTGTGAATGTCATTTACTAAGGCCTGGCAAATAAAAAAAATTGTTAGAAAAAATCTTGGGCTCTCTAAACACAGATTATTAATATGCTAGCATAACCCTTGCTGAAGGTTTTCTTTTCCTATCTATCTATCCATCCATCTATTTACATTTTTAAATACTATTTTGTCAACACAAAATAAATAATTAGAGACTCTTACCGTGCACTGTTCGAGTTGCTTCTCCAGAGCCTCAGAATCTCCTAAAGCTGGCCATTCCTCATTCAGAAAGACATCAACCTCAGCCATCCACTTTTGGAGGGTCTTTGTGTCATTCTAAAATCACAGAGCATTTTCTTTGTATTAGCGAAGGAAGGTGTTTTCCATTTTTTTGTCTGTACAATACATGAAGCATAGTATGACTTGGTTCATGCTGATATTGTAAGAGCTGGTTAGAATATCACAAAAGCTACTTTGTAAATGACGCCATGTCCCTTCAAGAATAATGAGCCATGATGGAGGGGAAAAATATATGAAATACTTTTACGAATGTTTTCCAAAAGCCTTCATAATTACTGAGCTTTGGTATAAGAAATCTGTGAAAATTTTAGGCACGTGCCGCCAGCTGAGCGGTCCCACGGCTTGGAGACCGTGACAATATAAGGGTGGGAATACACATTAGAGGATATTTATATCACATCCAAAAAGAAAATTGCAAACTTTTGAACTGATATATATATACACAGTATATATATAGTTAGAAATTGCAATGCAGTAAACAAAGTTTCCTGAAAAACAGGACATTTCTGAAGTCCTTCATCAGTTGTGCAAGCAAATTGCTCCTAAGGCTGTAGGAGGTGGAACCATTAATCAACCAGAAATGGTTGATAATGTAATAGTTGCTGTCAAAACATGACATTCATTCCATGGGGTTACAAAGTTCCGAGAGTGTAGATGAGTTATTTTTCCTTAAGTTTCCTCACTTCATTGCTTCCATAACAACAACTAGCAATGCAAACTGAGATCTCATTAATGTTATGTCCATTGCTGTTGTAGTGTCTCGACAAAACGATCAGCCAGTCTTCTGTTAGTTTTTTGATGTACAGCTGATCGCATCTCTTGCAGGAGAGACAATAAACAACTCCTGCAGTGATGCATAAGGAGTGATGAGTGAAAAAAACTGATCCTTCTGGACCTGTAATTTAAGTGGTTGTGTTAATAAATTTGCATTTCGAACATCTTGAACGGTTGCATGCAAGAGTGCTGTAGTTTCTATTAGACAGATAATTTAATTTACTCTTGACAAGCATGTCTTTGATGTTTTTGTCCCGTCTGTAGGAGATGAGTGGAGGTTCCCTAAAAAGGGAAGCAGTCTCGGGACCGTCCTGGAGAATTTGTAAGTTTTTAAGTATAATTTCAGTCACTGTTTTATTAGTAGGATGATAAGTGAGCACCAAAGGAATCCTCTCTCTCTTGGCAGTGGATTGTTTGTAGTTCAGTGCATCTGTTCTCTCAGTAGTGGTAACACGGGACATGGCATCATTAATGGCCTTCTTAGGAAATCCACAGTTATAAAAATAACTGCACATTTCCTTACTGTTTTGGAGGAATTCTCACTGCAAATGTGTTTAAGTCTCGGTAGCTGTGAGTAGGGAATATAATTTTTGCACTGCATGGGATGGGAAGAGTTGTACTGTAAGTAAGAATGAGAATATGTAGGTTTATAATGGATGGTAATTTTAGTAGAGGGTTGTCGTGCAGGACTGGTCTTTAAAAGCGTTCAAGGATTTGTAGAAAATGTGAAGAATCTTTAACAAATGTAGGTAAAGACTGAACAATGGGTTGGAAAATGTCCTTTAGAAACTGGGATATTATTTCTGTAGGACAAGAACAAGCAGATACAATGGAACGTCCAGGATTGTTGTGGATTTTGGGGAGAAGATAGAAACGGCTGCAGTGAGGATTATCCACAATTAGGTGTCGCGCAGAATCAGGTAGCTGTCCTGCTGAAATGGCATGAGTAATAGTTGAATGGATGGAGGACTGTAGCTTGGGAGTGATGTCATTGTCGATCCACCTATAGAAGCTGGTATCAGAAAAGTTGTGTTTCCTTAACGTAAAGGTCTTTTTTCCAAACAACAACTGGACCACCTTTATCAGCTGGCTTGATGACAATGTCATTACTTTAACTGAGATCTTTCAGTGCTGTGTATTCATTCTTATGTAGAGTGAAGCTTTATGTCACCAATTTCTTTTTTGCAGGTTTTGATGAAAAAAAATTATTTAGTTGAATTATATTTAGAGAGGTCAACAAGGTTTTCACTGACTTCAGAAAGTCTGAATTGTGTATTCTTAAGAAGTGATACACATTTAAAAAAAACAATTATGCCCATACCTACCTGGAACTGCTGAAGCTTAGTCATGTGTTCCTGCAATATTTGCATTTTTTCTCTTAGGTGTTCACATATATGTCTCCAGCAGGCCATCACATTGTCCATCTCAATACGATACTTTTGACATATCTCAGGAGGAGCTTTCTGGTACACCTGTTCTGCCATCTTATTAAGATCATCCTTTTTACTCTGGTGCTCTTGCTGCGCTGCTTGAATTGCCTGCAAAAATGCCATTGTTAAATTAATGCACTGGGTGTTTTAAGTCGCTCATGACTTTTACAAATACTGCAATGCACACAGTGGATATGCTCCTTATGAATTCTGAATAAAAGGGTATATGTACTACATGTACATGCTACTCCTAGTTGTAGGACTCCTACAATGGCATAATATCACATCAGTTACATTTAAAAAAATTGTGTAGTTCAAGGGATTTATTGTGAGGTTGTGATTATTTTTCACAATTGGCTCTCTCTTTTAAATACACAGGACCACTGTTGGATATAGCGGTAGAATGGCATCATCTATAAAATATTAATAATAAAAAAAATTTATCAAGGGTAATTCATATTGTCATACTTCACATGCCATCATTTCCTTGCATTTGCATTGTTACACAAGCCTTTTCTGTGCATATTTAATCCAATTGTATGAAGTGTTTACAAAATGTTGCTTGTGTGTTAGTTGCGTAGCAACTGAATTCCTAGTTCCTTGTGTTCTTGATTTTGCTATTTCTTGCCATTTTTCAGTTTTCCAATTTTGACTTTGTAAGCCTGGTCCTGGTTTGTAATTATATATTATCTTTGGATTACTATGACTGCCTGAATCCTGTAAATGATAAATATTCTGTTGGAAAACAAACAAATACATGTTAAAATAAATGTAAAAAGCATGTTCACGCTAACATCTAACCACCTTTAGTTCCTGGAAAAAAAACAAAAAACAAAAAATGTCCAAAGAACAAATAATTTTCAAAGCTAGTGCTTTTGAGAAAATTGGGAAATATATATATTAAACAAAGGGTATGAATAAAATGATTGTTTATGTTTTAATACTCAAGCTTGTCAAACTGATCATATTAATAGAAATCTTAGTACCTATAGGGCATGGCATAATGTATCAGGAGTCCTGTAATTCATGTAAATTTGTAAACTCAGAATCCTCTACTTTAAAACAAAATACCATAAATGCTTAATTCTTAACTAGTGATGCACAGAATTTTTAAAAATATTGGTTGAATTGAAATCCATTTAATTTATATGAATTTATTTTTTTAAATGTGGATTTTGTGAATTAATATGGATTTAAAAATACTTAGAGTTAGCGTTCCTAACATTCTCTGGAGCAATATTCAAGAATTTAGTGGTGATATAAGAAAAACATCTTCCACTGGAAGTTACTCAGGATTAAACAGTAGACCTGCCTCAGCTGAGCGAAGAGCTCGGAATGGGCTGTACTGTTTAAGAAGATCAGCAAGATGCATATCTTGCTGATCTTCTTATGCAGTACAGCCCATATGTCACGGCCGAACCCAACCACACGTGCACTTCCGCCCCACACCATCAGAGGTCCTGCTCCCTGGAGTTTTAGCACTTCCGGGTCACCAGGTCACACGACTGTTTTCAGTTAGCCTCATTAGCACTATAGCATATATACACACACCACACAAGGACTCATTGCGAAGTTTTGCCGTATCCATGATGGTCAATTCTGAGCGTTTCCTGATCTGGTCTTTTGGTTACGAACTCTGCCTGCCCTTCGACTTCTGGTTTTTGGATTTTCCCTTCGGATACTTCAGCCTGCTGTTTTGTCTACATGGTAACTGAACCTTTGCTTCTGTATTGTTGACTATGAGATTGGACTTGCCCACTAATAAAATATACTGCGATTGGATCCTCTCTGTGTCTTTGGTATCGATGACAGTCCCACTGTAAATACGTGTGCTTTTACGCTATATAAATTAATGAATTAATGAATGAATAAATAAAATAAAGATTTTAACATCTTTATTGCTTGCACTGGTTTCACATCAACACGTTTGGTTCTTAATTTCATGGTATTTTTCTGTACTACTTTTTTACATTTGCATATTATACTCCATGCTTGTTTTATATATTGTGGTATATCCTGAATATTCTGCTCTAAGTTCTCTACAATATATTGTGTGACTGATCCTAATTTCATTTTATTTTTCTTTAATTTTTTTGTTTTTTAGCATTTCACAGTGCTAAATGTACTTACTTATGTAATTTACTGCTTACTTAAGTATTTTATGATTATATATAATGTTTTAATATGCTACTGTAATATCCTACTGTAAATAAGAACCTGGCCTCAATGAGCTTATTCATTTTATCAGTAAAAGATATAATTAATAAATGAATCAATCAGTTAACGTCTTGAATATCTTCAGCACAGTTGTTTGATATAAAAGCTTATAGTTGTTGATGTGATTCTTTACAAAAGCTTCAATGAAGAAAGTTTCACTCAGCTTGCTGACTTTAAAATGTTGATTTAGATGTCACAGAAGGTGACAACTTCGAATGCTAATTGGGTTAATTGTGTTGCTGCTTTGGGACTATCTTGGCCAGGGCTCTTGCAGAAGAGATTTTTAATCACAGTGTGATTTACACAGATAAATAAATGAAGGATGTTGTGTCTTTGCCTGGCAGATGGACATTTTAGTGAGAACCTACACGACTTCCTACAATGAGCCCTCATCTCTCCATCCACTGTGAAGAGCGGTGAGGTCGAAGGTTGTGGGTTGTATAATTACCTTTTGTGTACTTGCACAAAGCAGGGCTTTTTGCGTTAAAGATTGGCTTGATTATTGCTTTGACCTTTTCTTTAATGTGCTTTTGTCCGCATCCCGGCCCGCAGAAAAGGTTAAAGTGGTGTATTGTGACGAGAGCAGTGTAGCTCGCCAGGTTTATCTCCTCAGGTAGCTTGTTTCAGTGACCCGTGACCTCCTAAGGCCACACACACTCACATGCACATACACTGTCAACGGTTCCTCAGTGCCATCAATCTGTCAATCCCTGGTCAGGAAGAACCATTCAGCCATCTTTTGGCTGAGATACAGATACAGGATACAGTCTCTCGCCCACTGTTCCACTCAGACGGACAAGGGGATGTTCCACGTGATTGAGTTTCCTAATCCGGGCCCATTCCATTGTGCATTGAAGAACCATTTCAAGCGTCATATTGTTCAAAAGCAACCAAATGGCAAAGTTGGTCAATAATTACATGTTCCCTTCCACAAAGGATCTCTCTTCCATAAATGGTGTCCTACGAAGCTCATGAAGTCTTAATCCAGCAGGCTCAGAGGAAGTTCTATCGAGTTGATGGTTTCATTTAGCGTCTACCGTCTCCCCGTGTGTGTGCGTGTGTGTGTACTAAGAGGTTCAAGCTGGGCGAACGTGAAAGAGCAGCCCCAGGGTTCAGCCCGGTCACAATCCCAAATTTAGGGCCTCCTTAAGGATCTCTCAGATGAAGAGGATCCAGCTGTCAGCGCTTTGCGAGCTATTCAGTGACTCAAGTGCAAATGTGTGTTTCCATGTTGTGTTTTTGTGTGTTTCTGTGTGTAGATATGTTAGGTAGCTTGTGCAGAAATAACAGTGTGTATCAGTGGGGGCAATCCCTGCAAAACCTGGAAAAAAAACCTCTATTTTTCTTCTCCATTTCAAGCAATCACAAGGGTGTGCTAAGTTAAGCTATGAGTTCTCTTTGAGTTGTGAAAATCCCCCAAAACCTCCACCTCTGAGCCTCTTGTCAGATTCTGAAAAGCCTTTCATATTTTATGGGTGAGAGACTTCCACGTGAGGTGTGAATACGTCCACGAGTGAGTGCAAATGTGTGCTTCCACATGTGCTTTTGAGTGTGTGTAGCTATCGATGGCAGCTCTTGCGGATATAACGGTGTGTGTCAGTAGGGTTAACCTTGTGAAACCTCCTCTGCTTTCCTTTTATCCTCAATTGCAGCCAATGAAATAGGTAATCTAATCCTGCTATGAGCTCATTGAGTTGTCAAAAATCTCAAAAGACCCCCCTAGAATTCTCGAAACCTCTAAAAGGTTCTTTCTAGGTCCGAAAAAAAACCTCTCACCTTTTTTATGTCCACCCATGGCCGGGTTGCTGTGGGAACACCTAAAGATATCTGTGAGAGGTATTTAAATGAAAATGACATCCTAGAAAGTGGATGAGGGGATCTTTCTTTTTTTATCCTCCAATCCCTCACTTCTTGCTCTGATTAGCTGGTCAGCATGCATTTGGGTACGGATGACTGCGTGAAAAAAGGCACCCCGCCATCACCCCGTGTATCAGTGCCTCAGAAGATTAGCGGATTCTTTTGCTTGGACTAATCTGGGGATGGAAAAGGGACAATGCCTTTCCAAAGAGAGTGAGAGAGAGAGAAAAGAGGGAGGGAGCAGAAGAACGGCTTCGCTTCTGGCCTTCCTATTCATCTTGAGCGGTTTCCGTCTCGTTTTCCCAGCCCCCCGAAAAATGTGCAAGGATAAATTCACAAACGAGCCACATGGTCTAACAACTGCAAATTGTACAAACCAGCTTGGATGAAAATATGCAAATGGATAAATTGTAAGGTTAGGGCAAGAGCTGGGGTTAGCAGAGTCTTATCCTTTCCTACAATAATAATAATAATAATGCTTCTTTATTGTCACATATACATATACAAGTACAGTACAGTGAAATTTGATTCTTCGC
>JAOUQW010000040.1:15326906-15331876 GCA_028565825.1 Olivaichthys viedmensis | reverse complement strand
TACACAAGTTAACAAAACAATATTCATGCATATCTCCATTTCTCTTTTTGGAAGACCGCCTACTGTATTTGGGACACCTTAATAAAAATATGCTTAAAAACATTCGTATCACTTGGGCCGATTCAGCATTGGCCGTGCAACGTTACTCCATGTCCTATTCCATCAGTGTCAAATCACAAGCTTTGGGCAGAGAGAGAGAGAGAGAGAGAAAGAAAGACAAAATTGGTGCCAGGGCGTCATAACAAAGCAGGCCGAGTGAATGGACACTGTGTCTAACGTGGTTAAAGGGATCAGATCTTCAAAGCTGCCGTCCTCACACCCATAAGGCAGTGTTTCAGCCTCACAGTGGTCAAACCCAGTGTCATATGGTGCAGCTGTCTGTGTGTGTATGTTTCACTGCCACTTTGTGTGTCTGTGTGTGTGTGTGTGTTTTGGATGACATGCAAAGGAGCCACTTCTCTGCGGGTATCGAGTTCGTTTTGGCTTTCGCCGATTGGAGCTTGGAGGCTCATTTGCTTTTGTTCACGGCCCATTGGCAAATGGGGTGGATTTGAATACTTGAAGACCATGCACTATTTGGGTCATCGTTACATCTCGGCTGCTTCATTTTTCGCATTCCTTTTATTTTTTTATCAAGTTCCTTCTTGTGAGACAGGGAAAAAAACAAAGAAAACAAGACAGAGCCATCTCGTCCACGATAATTATGATGCCGTCTCGGCCATATCGCGAACCATATGGCTGCGCTAGGCATCCAACAATCTGTTCAGACGTCCACTGATGTTTTGATCATCTGTCATCCTTCCCAGGCCTCTGCTTCACTCATTTGTAAAAAGAAGAACAGGAAGGTGGTAGTCGGCTCTCCTTCTCAGGTCTGAAACATTGGTTCCAAGGGGGCCAATCAGTCAGACAAAAAGTTCTGAAAGTTTCACCTCTTGGCGCGGGCCATCAAGTTGCGTTACAGACGCTACAAAGAATTGTCAAGTCAATTTTTTACAGTCTTCCCATCTCTATATACAGCACATGAGCAGTGGTATCTCAGCTGTCTTTGCTAGTAGCCAGAAGGTTGGGAGTTTAAATTCCAGGACTGCCACTGATGAATCTTTGAGCAAAGTGTTCTTGAGCCTTAAACTCCTCAGCACTGTGCTGGGATTGTCTTCTTCCTCACGTGCCTATTGTTTATCTTGTAGGATTGAGGTACAATCAAACTCACTTGTAAATCAACTTTGCATAAAAGCATCTGCCACATGATTTGTCCCATGCCACATGTAAATGAATATGCGTGTCTGCACTGGAATGAGACATTGTATCTCCAGAAGTAGGTTTTGTGCTTCTAATATTACTTACAACAATCCGTATTATCTGTTGACTATGTATTTAATTTTTATAAGAATAAAATATGTGTGTATGTTTGGCTTAACACTGACCATATTCTCTCTAACATTTAGATTTTTTTTATTATACTTATTCGATCTCTAAATATAAAGGATTCAGGGGAAAAGTGATGAACTCCAGACTCAGAGTGATGGCTAAAAATCCTAAAAACGGCAATTTAAAAGAAAACACAGAGATGTTGCTATGCCAATTTCCAGAGAATAAAACGACTTCAAACCTTGGCTGCTTATTCATTTTAAATCTGCATTCATATGATGCGTTCAATTAGAGGCCGTGCTGCTTTTAATTGAGACTGTCCTGACCCGTCATTCCATTAGTCACCACTTAAACCCACTCACACACACACAGCTGATTAGAGCCGGGCCTTGAAGATTAATGAATGCCTACACAATGAATGCAAATAAGGCTCCAGCCAAAGTCAATCTTTAACAAACAGACTGCTTAGCATGGAGGTGTTAAAACCATTAAAATCGTTCAGTCATGAAAATATGATCTTGGATACAGAGTTTGTAACTTGAACTTTGGGCGCAGGTTTGCAATCCTAGCGCCTATACAGACCCCAGCGTGGGTAGTGTGTGATGTTGGCTAAGTGTCTGCACACATAACCACGCTCATAAACATAAACGCATGCTCACGCCACACTTCCCCCTCAACAAAGTGTCAAGAAGTCATAAAAACTGATGACCACCGTCTCCCAAAACTCACCTTTACACCGATCAAACAATCATAACAGTAGATAAAACAAAATATAATTCTTAGACAATAACAATAAAGCACAATCAAGTCATATATACTAAATAGATACTGCCAGTAAAACTAAAATGGATAATTCTGAAGAGGATTTTTTTTTAAAAGTATATTTCGATGAGTGGCTAGTGATCGCATAATTTCTAACAACATCCTTCATATGAAATCCAACAAACTCACTCTCACTCATTAGAATTCCTATGAATTTTGCATGAGATCAGGTTGCAGCATTCCAAATTCGTAAGACTTCACACAAGCAAACTTATATAAACAGTTATAAATAGTTAAGGTTAGCGTGAAGGGCAGAGTTAACAGTTGTAGCTTTTCTGACAGCTTCCTTTGTATAAAATCCAACAAATTTCGTTCTCATTCATTAGAATTCCTATGAATTTTTCACGAGCTTGGGTTAGAAAGGGATTTTGGAATTCATAAACATAAAAACAGAAAGCCCATCTTTTATGTTTAATCCATTGGACATTTATAAGTCTTGTACCAGATGGTCTTAAATGACAATTTTGGTACAGGTTCAGTAAGACATTAAAATTATATTCAAGTGCTTGTCAATAAACAAAGAATTTCTAATCCCGATAGTCTTACGAAGTTGTAGTCTGTCTTCCACTAACCCTTTTTTTCTCCATTTTCCATTTATCCTTCTCCTTACTCGCTGCGTCCCGTCACCCTCCTCTTTTTACATTCCTCCGTCTGTTTTTTGTCATCCCCCTTTCATTTCTCCCATATGCTGCTCTGGTTAGTGTCGCCGTGTGTCGTTTTGCGACGTCAGAAGGTATGATTTTACCTCGGCTTGAATGAAGGGAGTAATTGAGCCAGACAGAGCAGGAGACGGAGAGAGAAGGGGTAACAGAATTGCCTGTAATCTATTAGCTTTGGCTGCAGTTGGTGGATTCTGGCTTTTGTGAGCTAAAACCCATCGTGCATTTATTTCCTTTAATCCTTCCCTCCTTCTTTCCTGCTTTTAGTTTGACTGTACTTATTAAACTAGAAGGGAGAAGACTAGATAGATAGATAGATAGATAGATAGATAGATAGAGCTAGTTTGCTAATAAAAAGAGATAGCTAGCAAGTTTGCTAATAATCTTCAGTATTGTGTGTCAGTGAGAGTTCATGTGGCAAAGTGTATCTTCCTGATAATGATTATATATACAGTTATTATTGCCATTATTGGATTGTATATAATTATTGCCATCTTTTATAAAAATAAAAATAAACAATTATTGTGTAAAATAAAAATTGCACACGATAATTCAAATTTCCCACTCAAACACTAGGAGAAACTATTTACCTTTGTTCTAACAAAAACAAAAAATCTAATAAGAACTCATTTTTAAAATAATATAATTTTATCTCAAAAATATAGGTACCAGAATTATTGACGCCCCTATATAATATTTTTTAATAAATGCAAGTACATTGTCATCCTTGAAAAAATTATTTTTTTTTAATTGGCTCTTAGTCCCCAGGAACTCTCTTGCCTTTGACCATGTCCTGTTTCCCTGGGGTATGAATGTGAGGTTGCACACATTACTGTAAATCCCTTTGTCATCCATCACCAGGGAGATGATGGTTGTTGACCTGCACAAGTCAGGTAATGGATATAGAAATACATAAGCGCAATCAGGACCATAATAAAAAAGTTTCACGTGTCTGGAACAGTTGGAAATTTGCCAATCCCCTCCAGGTTGGTCCATGGGCTCTTAGGAAGATTGATGGTAAGCTTGATGGTAAGTGTCCAAAAACTGGTTGCCTCTGCCCATAGGTTAAGACTTGGCCATATATAGAGCTTACAACAAAATCATGACGCAAATATACATCCGAATCAACACAGACATGGTTAAAGGAACACAAAATCTCCATCTCCGTCTCTGGATTTGAACCTGTGGTCTGATTTGAAGAGTGCAGTCCACATGCACAAACGTAAAAATATAAGACGCTTGAAATGTTCTGCATTGAGGAGTGTCCAAAATCACTTTACAAGTGCTTCTAACCTTGAAACCAGTGTTTTGCAGAAAAAAATTACAATACTAAAAATACATAAAAGTATAATAAATAAAACTAAACAACATCCCGATATATTTGAGCTTAAAATATAATTTTTTGCATATATTATTCTTATTATATATTTATTTTTTGCTTATTTTCATGAAGGGTGCCAATCATTTTGGAAGGCGCTGTATAAAATATTGTAGTATACAGTATAGACACACCATGACCTTTCATGCTTGAAAATCCACTTTCTCCATCCTTGCCTTTATTAAAGGGCTATTACCTTCCTGAAATCAGATTAATGATGGTTGTCAGTCATCCAGGCCATTTTGATATGTCTAGTAGTAGTGAGTCAAGGCAACTGGAATTGTATTAAATTCGAGTGGACTTACTGAAAGCACTACACACTAACACGTGTGCTTATTGGCCTCAGCATGTTAGGAACGCAGGGTTGCGTGTGTGAGTGCCGCTTCCTGTTCCTCTCACACACACAGATGGTGGCGATTAGAGGGGGGGGGGGCAGCAATGTGTGACAACGGCAGAGATGGATTGGAGCACGCAGCGAGAGATGGATGAGCCAGAGAGAGAGAAGAAGACCTAAAAGAAATACTGCAGTCCAATTTGGTTTTGAATAAACTCCCACCAAGCGCATTTCAGCCTAGTCTTTCTATTTCTGTGTATTATCAGCAATAGCAATACATGGAAGCAGTGGCCTATCTACATTGATATTTGCATATGCATGTGTTTGGGTTTTCTGTTTCATTCTCAGTTTCTTTAATTACTTTCTCTTTTTATTGAACATCTTCATTACCCTGTTTCTGCTGTAGTTG
>JAOUQW010000040.1:15316906-15321906 GCA_028565825.1 Olivaichthys viedmensis | reverse complement strand
TTTCTCTTTTCTCTCTTTCATATAAAGACAATCACATAAAATATAAAAACTCAAATGTCACCTCACAAGTTTTGACATTAGCCTCACATAAATCCGAAAACACTGCTTTATAAAAGATTTATACAATGTTTATTAATGTGTTATAAAGGCCCAATGTAGGTGCCTTTTAAATGAAGTGTGACTGGATTTTGTTCATGGTGAAAAGGCTTATAGTGTTATAATAGGTTGGCAACCGATTAATGTTCAGACCTTTTCAACCAGTGTCCCCTGTGAGGGGGACTACACTAATTAGTAATAATAGACTCATTTTTGTGTAATTTTTATCTCAGACCTTTTCATGGTGGGGCTCGGAACTAGCAGGACATCCAAATTATTATCTGCCTCTTTCTTGCTTTCTCTATCCATCTGCGTTTGCCAGGTCTTTATTACAGCATACGCTAATCTGTTGATCCAGTTTCGAGTCGTGAGTCTCTGATTTATCATTGTTGGTTTTCTTTATACGACCTCATAAATACTAATCAGGAGGGAAAATAAAAGCAGCAGGGTTTTGGCCAGAACACAGCAAAAAGTAAATGCATGGGTTATGGAGGAGGGCTATACAATATGTATTACAAGCTAGTTGCTGGACGAGTGTGTATTGGATCTCATATTGTAAGCTGAAAAGAATGCACTGTCCTCATTATGGTATGATACTTTTAGGGGGAAAGGAAAAGGTTGTGATGGTGATATGAGCGAATGTGTGCAAGTGTGTGCAGGAGAGAAGATAACTGCAGAAGCAGAGGAGATAATTATTTTTTTTAAAACAAGTACAAATGGAGAGGAAAGGGAAATGTAATACAGAAAGAGCGAAGGATGGTAGGAGTGAGGAAAGGAAGAGGGAAAAGAATGAAAGGGTGTGTAGGAGAGATTAAGAATAAGGGATTGTGGGAGTGAGGAGTTGAAGAAAGAAAAAAAAAGACAGAAAGAAAGAGAAAGAAAGAAAGAAAGATAAACAAAAGAAAGAAAGAAAGAAAAAGAAAGAAAGACAGAAAAAAGAAAAGAGAAATATAGAAAGAGTGATGGTATTAGGACTAAGTAATTTGGGAAAGAAAGAAAGAAAGAAAGAAAGAAAGAAAGAAAGAAAGAAAGAAAGAAGCATGCAAACAAAGAAAATAGGAATGGTAGGATTAATAAAGGAAAGAAAGAAAGAAATAAACAAACAAAAAGCATGCAAACTAAAGATTATAGGAGGAGAGAGGGATGGATGGTAGGACTGAAAAAGAAAAAGACAACAAATAAAAAAGAATGAAAGAAAGACAGAAAGAAAAAAGAAAGAAAGAAAGAAAGAATGAAAAAGCATGTGAACTAAAGAAAAGAGAAAGAGAAATAGTGAGGAATGGTAGGACTGAAGAAAGAAAGAAAGAAAGAAAGAAATAAAGAAAGAAAGAAAGAAAGAAAGGAAAGAAAGAAAGAAAGAAAGAGAAAGATAGAAAGTGAAAGAAAAAAGAAAGGAAAGAGGAAAAAAAGAAAGAACAAAAGAAACAAGCAAAAAGCATTCAAACAAATGATTATAGGAGGAGAGAGAGTGATGAAGGATGGTAGGACTGAAAAAAGAAAGAAAGAAAAAAGAAAGACAGAAAAAGAAAAAGCATGTGAACAAAAAAGGAGAAAAGAAAGAGTAAGGGATGGTGGGACTGAAGAAAGAAAGAGAAAAAGAAAGGATGCAAAAAACATGCAAACAAAAGAAAAGAGAAAGATAGAAAGAGTGATGGTACTAGGACTAAGAATTAAAGAAATATAAAAGAAAGTGCGCAGGAGATAAAAAAAAAAGTATTAATGTATTAATGATTCATAGTGAGAGTGAGGAATTTAAGAAAGAGAAAGAAAGAGCAGAAGAGGCGCTCAGAGGTAAGATAAAACAAATGAAAAATTTTAATCGCATTGAACTCCATTCTCCATCTCGATTTCTCTCTTTCTTTCTCCGTCTTTCGTCTCTCTCACGTTTCCTCTCTTTCTCTGTCTGCTGGTGAAAGCCAGTGGGTGAGTGTGCCACTGTTGAGCGCACCTCATTATCTTTGCCATCTCTCAGTCATTAATCATACAGCAGAGCTCAGTGTGTGTTCGCCACCCAGAACAATCGTTCCCATTAACACACTTCCCATATTAAATACCATTGCAACGATATCTCGGAAAAACACACAGCGAATAAATGAAAGTTTGGATTGCAGTGCTGATGACTTTACACAGAAAAATACTGACACCCATTTTACAGTCCATGTTTGATCTAGAATGCCTTTGTGCTTCTATGTATATTTGATCAATGGAATAAATTTTGATTTTTTTTTTAGCCCAGTTTCATGCAGAATTCATAGGAATTCTACCAAGTGTAAAGCAATTTCGCTCAAGTCGTAATTCTACATTCTGCAATATACAACTTCTAACCCTGCCCCGCTTCCTAATCTAAATCGTAGACAACTTTTTCATCGGAGCTGACACGTGGGTGATAGTAAAATCTCCCAGATCCACATTGGTTTTCTTTTAAAATAGGCAACTAAAATTGATAATTAGGCTATCAATTTTTCAGCCTTAACTGTCACGATGATGTGCTGTGTTTGTGTATTTTCGTGTCATCATCAGATCAGTTGAAATGTTGGTTACGTTCATCTCGGAGTTGAAAATAACGTTATTTCTATCTAGAATAGACCCCCCCCCCAAAAAAATACAAACTTGTCCACTTTTGCAGCTACAAGAAGTGCATTGTGCAATGGCATTGGGATGATAGAAGAAACGTGAAAAGTTGCTACAAGTTAGCATGGTGCATTTTCTGCCAGTTTTTATTGGAAAGAAGACCAGGGAATATAAAATTAAGCTGTAGTCTAAGCCATTGGTCAATTTTTGTTATATTATAGAACTACCTCTCATTGCCTCATATGATTTTCCCATTTGACCCACGTGTTTGTTAAGTTGAACATTGGCTTCATGTGTGCTAGTCTTCCAGTTAGCTGGTGCTAGTTCTATTTTGACTTGTTCAAACCAAGATTATAGGTAATAATGGAAATACCAAACTGGTCGCTCAAAATTGGTAGGAATTCTAATCAGAATTTGTTGGGATTTGCATGAATCAAGTCATAAGCAAAACCAACCCCGCTAATCCACCTTGAACTAATGCTGCTAATCCTGAAGCCTATCTTAGCTAACTGTAAGAAAAAGTTTGAGCTGATCCAAAGGAAATTCTACCCCATGTTAGGATACCAAAACCTGATATGTGGCAGCAGTTTTCAGGTTTATCATCGTGAATGAGAAAGAAACTAAGAGATGAGAGAAAATCCAAGAAAAGGGAGTCTATACTGAGAATCTATGCTAATGTTTCAAACTTTGACTTTTCTTCTGTTTATATGTCGCTTGATTTACAAGAACTGATTAATCCTTTACACATGAGCTGTACACACACAAGCATGGGCTATGTGCCAAACTTCACACTACTATACTACATAGTATATCAAAATAGCACAGGACCTACATTGCTAATATTTAGCAAGCGGTGTTAGCTAGTTAGCTAGTTAGTTAAGCAGTTAACCACCAAAACAAATCTTTCCCACTTACCTTAACTGGTCAGTGGCTGTTTTTTGGGGTGGTTTTTACATTCAAAATCGCATATAAACTAATTAGTACATGAATTATTAGTGAATGCCTGTTCTAACATATATTTTGTATGAAACAATCTTAGAAAAAAAGGTTCCATCTAGCACCCTAAAGGTTTCTTTTGGTTTCTGAATGGGAAACAGAGGATTTCCCATTCAGAAATGGTTCAAGTAGAATCTTTTTAGAAAGCTAGGACCAATAACCATCCAAAGAACCCTTGTGGAACCTTTTTTCTAAGAGTGTCATGGCAGTTTTGGATATAGCCATGAAGAGGCTGGAACACTATATTTGCTATTCAAAAATCAGTTTCCCCGTACTAGTTATCGTATCGTATTGTATCGATAAGGCAACCTTTCTACCACAACCACGAGCAGGAACCGTTCTTGCAATATTTCAAAATTCCCAGAGAAACAGGTGGATGGAAACCCTACTATAGGGAGACCAGGAAGATATAGTCCATCTGATCAAACCCAAAAATCTGTCTTCACAGAGCTGGGAAGGGCAGGATTAGAGGTTAAAGTCAAAGTTTCAGCGCTAGGCTTTATGATTGCAGTTTTGGCCCTGAATTCCGAAAGCAACCCCAGACTGGGAGCGCTGTAGGATCTGATTTTGTGTCAGGGAAAGAATCTGATCCTCGATCGGTACACTTTTAGAAAAAAAGAGTTACTCAGGAGTTCTTTAGATAGTTAAGGGTTCTTAGCTTTCTATTTGGAATCCATTTAAACCCTAGCTGAAAAGGGAAACCTTCTGCTATAGGGTTCTGCACATCATTTTATGTGTTTTTACTGTTGCGCTTCATTCTAAATATAGGTTGTTCTTGTTAAACATATTCATTTTATTGATACTAGTGTTGAAAAGTGTGGAATCAGTGTTTTCAGTGATATAACATTTTGTTTCAGCCCCCATCTATAAAATGATTGTAATATGATTCTAGTGTTTATGCACTTTATGTTTCAAATCATTTGTAAAAAGCTGTATAACATCATGTGTCCAGAATGATGACTCCAAAATGACTACGAAAGTTTTATAGCCTCAAGATAGGCTGTTTATAGCCTGTTTATATACAAATTAATACCCAGAATGCCTCTTTTTTTGGAAAGCGGTGATGAAATCTTAAAGTGGAGTCTTAAATAATATACTGGAATTATCGATGTATTGTCGTTTCTCCTTTATCATTACATTTTTTAGCATTTCACTTTAAATGACTTTTAAATAACTTTTTCCCAAAATACTTTAAATACCAAACATATATAAAAAAGATTTTTTATATGTTGTTATTATTATTCTTTTTGCTCGAAGGTGCTTTATAAAGTCTCTGGGCTTTATAATGTGGGGCGCACACTGCAGATATCTCAGATCTTGTTAAGTGCTACGTTAAG
>JAOUQW010000040.1:15279640-15316634 GCA_028565825.1 Olivaichthys viedmensis | reverse complement strand
TCTGTCTGGCCGTCTGTCTCGCTCTGTCTGTCTGAATGACATGTATGACAAACACACCCAATGACTTCATCCACCTTCACACACACCTCTCTAGAATATCTCTACCTTTCTTCCGCTCTCTCTGCTCATTCCGTAGGAATGCTACTTCCCTGCCTCATTAACTACCCGCTAATTTCGAGCGTCTTTCCTGAGTTAAACTTTTAAGTTCTTCTCACTTATTATTTTTTTTCTCTTCTTACTTCCTCTCAGCGCAGCGCCAAAACACATGCATAATGCATGCGTCTCTCATTAGGGTGATTGTGGCAGGGGAAAAAAAAACACATTGCTGGGCTCGCGCTGGGGTCTTTCTCCTATTCCGAAAATTGCGTTTTCTAGGGCTTTTTTTTCTCGTTTATTTATCAAAGGCCTCACACACAATCAGCCATCATGGCAGGCTGTGGGGAAACAGATGTTTACTGATTAAACATGCCAGGGTGGCTGTATTACAACCCATTCAGCATGGAGAAAGGACAGGAAAAGCTGAGGGGGAGGGAAAAAAAAAAGAGCTGGAATGAAAGAAAAAAGCTGACGAAAGTCAGGCCAGCAATGCCGTTTGATTGTTGCAATTGTTCTTCAGGGGAGAACCGCCCCTCCTCATCCTTTTTATTTCAAATGTAACGTAGTACTTATCCGTGCCAAACTGCTTCATGCAAGCACTTGCATCTAGTGCGGACAAGTAGGGTGGAATAAAGAGGGAGAAATGTAAGAGGATGTCTCAAAAATCACTGCAAAATATCATAGTATGATAAGCTTACAACTCAATATCAGGAGTTTTGGTATATAATGGTGTATGCTTACAAATTCGCACTTTCAATTAGTGCATTAAAAGACTAGAATATTACTCTTTGATTTCAGTAATTAATAAAAATGTTGAAAAAAATTCAGCGCCGCTCCTGTAATTTGTTAACGCATTATAAAATAATTTTTGAACATAATAACAAGATACTGTAACTATTTCGGATTTCCTTATCCTGCCATACAGTCATACTGATATTGTCCTACCCTTAGTACCAAGGCAACCAAATGCAACCTCATGCAGAAAAAAAAGTATGTCCATCACCACACACATGGCAATCAAGTCATTTATTTTTCTCATATTTCTATTTTACAATTTACAAACTAGATAAAAAAGGACCATAAATAAATGAAATGTTTCATGTACCTAAATTCATTTTTAAAAAAAAGGAAAGAAAACAATGGCAATATAGATAGCACATTGTTAATCTACATGACTAGATTAACTGAGCGAGAAAACAAAACAAAACGATTTGTTAGTTTGATTCCCCAGAATAAACTGCATTTAAGAAACTTGGCACAATACATTCTATAGATCTCAAACTCCTCCACATTCCTTGCATATTTCCAATCAGGTGCTCGAAGGCTGAAACTGCAAACGTGAGAAAGAACAAAAAAGGGGAGATTAAAAAGAAAAAGATTTCGGGGTCTGGGGCTTTCTGAATGGGAATGCATGTTAAACAGAGAAAGCCTCTAAGTTGGCTTTCATAAAACATGAAATGTCAAGAGTTTTTCCCCTTTTTAAAAAAATAAACATTCCTGCAGTAAGTTTATTCTAGGTACAAATAACACTCCATTGTCCATAGTCCTGATCCCAGAGCCACTATCAAAGCGTTAGCACTAGCTGGTAATCCTCCGAGTCTGATTTAGCTGATTTAGCATAAACTGATGACGGCGATTACTCCAGAGTGCCTTGCGTTTTTAACAAACAGCTCCAGCGACTTCTTCATGGCTAAAGAAATAAAATTAAAAAAACAGCGTGGTTCTCAAAAAAAAAAAAAAAACAGTTAGCAAACCGAACCGTTTTCGTTTCCAGTAAGTAGCCATGACTTTGCATTCTGTAGTCTTAGAACACGCTGTGTGTCTTCCTCAAGTGTTTTTTGTGTGTTCCTCAGAGCAAAACGTGTCGTCCTTCGAAGAACAGAAAGCTGTAGAGCGCGCCAGGCTAAGCGCCAGAAGTCCGAAGCTAGCATGCGTTCCATTGCTAGCATACATGCCGTCGTTAGCGCACGCAGAAATGCAGAAAAGACAAAAACAAAACAAAACAGAGCTCTTGGGAGATGTGCAAAGTATCCAGGGCCTCTTCTCAGCTTGTTTTTTGTTTTGTTTTCACATCTTCTACTATTGGAAGCTTTTTCTTTTTGTTTTGCGACGGCAGGAATCTTGGGAATCGAGGTTTCACGTCCCGGAGGAAATTTGGATGTTTTGTGCTTTTGCTGAGGTGGTGAAGGATATCGCTACATTGCAGAAACACTGAGGTGACACTGCAGAGAGAACACAGGAAAAGAGAAAGTGAGTGAATTAGATGTTCAAGACCCTCTTTTCAAAACTCAATGGCTCAAACAAAGCTTTAGCGCTAGCTAGTAATCCTCTGAGTGCGCAAGACTGAAATTGCTGTTTTGCTCTGTTGCCAGGGTGCTCAAGAGAAAGATGTTTCTCAATTTTTTGGCTCTTGCTTCCTTTCTTTTTTTCTGCCCATTGAATAACACGAGTATAACTTTGTGATCATCTCTACCTCGCTAAAGGCCTTGAGGACTGCGTAAACAACTCCAGAGGAAATAGAGCAGATCTCATAAACAAAGGGATAGTGCTTACCTTAGTTCCATCCAGCTTCCAGTGTGTGTGGATTTCACAACCTGCCAGGGTAGTGAGAGTGAAAAAGGGGGGAGCGAGAGAAGGAGATGTAGCGAAGGAGTGAGAACAGGGCGAGAGGAGGGGGAGCGAACCATGGAGACCAAGCTGTAAAAAAAAGAAAGAGAAAGAAGCAAGAGAGATTTCAACTCAGAGCAGCGTTCTCTAATCCAACGGCACGCATGAGTTGCCAGCCAAGTGGAGACAGATATTCCATTTCAAAGGGGCGGAGAAGCCTTCACACGGAGCCAGAAATCCCAGAACGAAAAAAATAAAGAGCTTCAGAATATCTTTTTTTATTTTACTATTTTAAAGCTTTAAATCGCCAGGTGGACCTACTCAGCTTAAGAATGATGAGGAACAAATCCAAAAGTTCTACTTATTTACATACATACAAAAAAAAATGTGGAGGGGAAGGAAAAAAAGAGCATGCCCTCATAGTTCCATCGTGTAGCAAATGCACGACTGAAGAGCCTTCTAGAATCATAGACAGAATTTCACAACACCAAGGGGGAAACGAATCCTCCATTCGAAAGGTCATCCGGGGAAAAAAAAAGGAAAAAAAAAAGTGCTGTGCGGTTTCGCCGTTCTCCTCCTCGGTTAGCCGTTCGTCCTTGTTCTTGTTTTTTTTTGTCTTCTTCGATTAAATTTTTTTAAAGTGCGTGGATGAGGTAAAAATGGATTTATTTATTTTTTTCGAAAAAGAAAAAAAAGAAAACAAAAGAAAACAAGAAAAGAACAAAAAAAAGTATGTTTCGAGTTTCAGATCAGACTGGAACCATCCTGTCCTGTATCTGGTGCATCTGGGACAGCACTCCCTGCGCGCTGCTGAGGATCTTGTCCTGGTGCGTGGCCGAGGAGATGCCTATCCTTGTCATGTCTCTGTTGGGGGTGGAAAATAATGAAGAGGTGATGAGAGAACATAACCAAAAGCACCTGAAATTAAGTCTTTAAAATGGATCTAATGCTGTAACATTCTACACAGCTCCATAAAACGTAAAATAATCCTGACATTTTGCATTGGGGAAGAAAAAAAAAATCCTTGGAAAGAGATTTTCCAGGAAAAATCACTATCTATAGGGACCTTTGCATGGAAGTGTGATTTTTGTCAAGTCAACATTTCCCTCCTGTGTTGATTTAAGAACTAGTTTCCATTAATCACCAATTTTGGGGACTTACTCTTGTGTCATGTGCACTACCGCCTCAGGAGTGGTGTAGCCAGCGGCGGCAAAGTTGTCGCGGTAATGCTCCATGTTGATGGCCGTTAGCCAATCAGAGACAGTGCCCAGGGGAGAGGAGAATTCTGGACTACTAGGCTCTAGAAGGGTGGTGTTGGGTCTGGAACAGAGAAAGAGAGAGGTGAAATTATTCTGCTAGGGAACTATTCATTTTTACTATCTCACGGGTCTTACCGCTAAGTCTTTTACAAAGTTACTTAAGGGTTCACTGGGGCATATAAAAATTTATAACGGTACGCAACAGTTCTTCGCATTGCACAAGTCACCACGCTACAGTGATTTTAATAAAATCCATCACAGCTATAGCCAAATCTGCGTATTATATTTATTGGGATGTACAGCAATAACATATGATCCAGGGTTTTATTTTCTCATTGAGCAAACGCAGGACTTTTGTGATAAAAACACCTCATATTTATAAAAGCAGTGCTAAAAGCATTATTTCTAATACTCCCAGTATGAAACAAGTCACCACGCTACAGCAGGTATAGGGTAAAATCCAACATGGACATAGCGAACGCTGCTTATTGGATTTATTTCTAATATATAGCCATAAAATGAGATTCTCAGACACCTTTTTGATTAGGAAGTTATCGTGCAATCCGTAGTGTACCTAGCTATTTCTCCTCCAGTCCTCTTCAGTGTGTTGGGATTACGGATTAATTTGTCCAACATATTGACGATCTGGCTAAATTTGGGCCTCTCGGCTCGCTCTTTCTGCCAGCAGTCCAGCATCAGCTGGTGTAGAGAGACGGGGCAATCCATTGGCGGGGGGAGCCTGTAGCCCTCTTCAATCGCTTTTATGACCTGAGAAAGAAAGAGGGAAGGGCGAAGAGAAGAGAAAGAGAGGGGGAGTGAGAAGCCTGAGAAAGCAAAAGGTCGCAAGCTGGCCTCCTTCGGCAACTTTGAATCAGCACGGTCTCAGAAGTCTCGTGTTCCGACACGACACTCACATCCTGGTTGCTCATGTCCCAATATGGCCGCTCGCCGTACGACATCACCTCCCACATGACAATGCCATAGCTCCACACGTCGCTTGCTGAAGTGAACTTCCTGTAGGCGATGGCCTCCGGTGCCGTCCAACGAATGGGGATTTTTCCGCCCTGCGATTGATAGGTTCCCATTATTTCCTTTCAAGAGACACAACACAACGTGCGCCGAGGTTAGTCACACACGCCCACTCACACCCAAAGCAAAGCGGCACTACGGGGTTAGTAACATAGAAACGACGACAGGAAAGCAACAGCTTGGCGCAGGCTAACTTGCTCAAAGCAAAGTTAGCCACACAGAACACGACAGCATGGAAGTCTGACATAAACACACCGTACATGACCTTTTCCAAGGTTTCCTTTGGCTTTGTAACTTACCCGTGTAGTATAAGCCGCATCCGGATCTTCCTCCAGCACCCGAGACATGCCGAAATCAGACACCTTACACACCAGGTTGCTGTTGACCAGAATGTTCCTGGCGGCCAGGTCGCGGTGGACATAGCTCATGTCCGACAGGTATTTCATCCCAGAGGCGATTCCTCGTAGTATACCGACCAGCTGAATGACGGTGAAGCGGCCGTCATTTTTCTACAAGGAAGGTGGAACACAAAAAAACGTTACATTAATGCAAACCAAAGTGGGAATACACTCCAAAAAGCAGTTTTAGCATTGTCATTATTAATAATGTTCCAAATGGTCAAAAGGTAGGGTTTAACGTTAGGCTTACCCTCAGGAAGGCATCGAGGGATCCGTTCTCCATGTACTCTGTGATGATCATTACCGGTTTGCCTATGAGGAAAAAATGACTTTCAGTTAAAGACAACCTGAAAATGTCCTTGGTCATATTGTACACAATTAATCGGAGCCAAATTTTAGTTTTTCTTTGTATATTCCATCAAAATGCCCATCTTTTGCCACCTCTTTTGCCCACCTCAAAACATCTTCCGATTTTTTGACTATGCCACGTCGTACATGCTGGCAGAGAAAAAAAATTATATTCACCAATAATGTAATTTTTCACAATCAAATCTTGAAGGCTAGCTATAGATTATTTCCCGCTCTAAATATCCTGTTTCATTCTGAAATATGTCACATTATGGATTGCGTTATGATTTCCATTTGACACTGTCTTTAAACATTTATTGTATTATTCAGGTTAGTTTTGTAGTCATTAAAAAGAAGAATTACAAAATAAGATTATTTCATCAAAAAAGTGTAGTGTTACAACTAATTAATGAAATCTATTGGGGATTCAGTTAACATTGCTCGAATGAGATGATGCTAACTTGGCCTCAATGGCTTTCATGCTAGCCATGTTAGGTAGTGAAGTGACTTCAGTTAAACATGTCTAATGTATTTACGCAGGACATTTTTGTAGTGATTAAAAACAAGGACTTTAAAAATAGGATTACTTCATCAAAAATGCTAATGTTACAACTGAATTAAATCTAGTATAGTTCAGTTAGCATTCGTTTGCAACTTATCTTCACTAGCCTTCCAGTATTAGCCATCTTAGCTAGTGTTTGAAACACATATAAACTAGATTTTGAAGTCATACAAAGCGGGTGCAGCTGTGGTACAGCTTTCTCCCCACTTCTAACCTCTATTCTCTCTTTTCTGTTCCTTCTTAGCTAGCGCTACTTCATAACTAGCAATCAGCAAACCCATCTGCTCAACAGACACTGTGTTGTCTCAGCCAAGTCTCCACGGAGGCTGCCTCATGAATGGTAATCATCTCTGCCACGCATAGACAAAATGTAGAAAAGAAAAACTAATCAAAACCCTTGAGGAAAAAAACACCCTATGCACAATAAGCAGTTTTTTATTGTTCCGTTAGCTGTCTAGTTGCGTAACAGTCTGCCGCTCTACTGCAAATAGAGAAAGAAAATGGAGTTTTAAATGAAGAAAAAGTGCTTATATGCTGTTCAGAAAGTTTGTTGCGCTTTGTTTGGCATGCTTTGAGTGACACTTCCCAATCAAGAGCCTTCTTTTCTCACACTTGCTCTCCCTTCCTCTCATCTGTCTTATTTGCATAGGTGTTATTTTCTCTTTTTTCCTCAGTGTGTGTTTGTTTATTGAATGCGTCCATTGCCGGGGGGCTATCGGGCCTCCATTCTGGCATTACGAGCCCACTTTCACTAAGACGGAGGACAGCGGCGTGATGGCTTTACAATGGACAACAATTATGCGCACACGCACACACATGGGCCCTCCACCTACGAGAAATCATTATAGTGTTAGAGCAGCGACTTCATTATGCAAATGCAATCTCGCGCTCTTGCATTTAGCGCCAGCGTGTTGCCGTGCCATCTCTGAATGCCTCCTTTAGGGCCGGCTGGCATATTCTCTCTCCCTTTCTCTCTCTCTCTCACTCTCTCTCGCGCTCTCTTTCTGGCTGTCTGAGGCTTGAGGGCATTTGGTGGTTATTTATTCAGGACACTTGCAGGATCATTAGTGATTTAACACATTTAATTGGCCCTGTTGGAGATGGAAGGGCCACCATTGTTCGTGGACAATAACAATCAGCTTGAGCGCTCTTCAGTTAGGCTACGGCTTTTTTTTACGAGAACTAGTACTGCCATTAATAAAAATGGCAGCTCTCACCAGCCCAGAGTTAAAAGAGGCACTTTCGGGACATGATGACTTCTGGACGCCTTCATGCTCTTTCTTTCTCTTTCCCTCTCCTCTTGGCAGTGTCTTCTTTACAAGGCTATCTACAAGGCTTCCCCACAAGGCAGGTAGGAGCCAACAGGACTGGCCTAAGCCTTGGCTTGTTTCTACATGATATCCTTACATATGTCCTCATCCTTTGAAAACAAAGAATGACAAAAGACTCTCATTCCTTTCCCCTCCCTGGGATCCCTTTCCCAGCAAGTCTGGGATGCTGAGTAGGTCATCATTGGTGGGAAAACCTTATGGCTGTTTCCTGTTCATTACAAGTTTGACTCCAGCCGCCACCAACTGCTATGGAGTTACTTTCTCCTCAATGTAGGTGATTGCGCTGCTCTGTAATAGAATCAGCTTTGGGCAAAAATGTGAGTCAAACAAATAAATGTGTTTTACTCATACCAATATAACCAGCCCAGTGTGAGTTATGGGAGAGGGCACACGTCAAAACGTTTTTGCTTAATTTCCATATACAGGCAGATTTTCAAGCAACACAGCGATACTAAAAGTTGTGATGTGAGACCTGCAGAGCCTGCCAAGATTATGGTCTGGCAAAGAGTGGCGGCCACTGAAAAAAAAAAAGACAAGCTCGATTTTCATCAAGGTGGAAAAAAGGGAGTGTGTCGTTTTTTTTGTTTAAGCTGGGCGCCAAATAGTGATTATGATGCACTGAGTAATTTAGAACGTGGAGCAGGAGAACAGCACTCAAGGGGGCTTTCGATGCCCAGCGCCAAACCCTAAACTTGTGAAACGGGGAAGGGAAAAAAATACCTAAACTGTCAACTGAGCGAACCAGTACTGAGAGGTGAAGGCTTGAAAAGTCTCCAATGCTCACAAATAAGACAGACGGGGACTCAGGAATTGGACTGACTGTGTAAGCTCTGGGCTGAGTTTTATGTATGCTCTCTCCAACAACAGTTTTGCCAAATTGAGCACTCACATTTGGTGACAACTCCCTCAAGGCGAATGATGTTGGGATGATCGAACTGTCCCATGATGCTCGCCTCGCTCAGAAAATCGCGCCTTTGCTTCTCGGTGTATCCGGCTTTGAGGGTTTTGATGGCCACGCAGATCTCTCGTTTCCCTGGCATCTTCAAGCGGCCACTGCACACTTCGCCGAACTCACCTGTGGAGAAGTGATAGACGCCAGACTGAATTACACCAGAGTAAATTATATAACTGTAGCACAATGCACTAGTTTCAAAGACAGTGCGTCTGTGGTGCATTTAGAGTGCGCCTTTTGCAGACTTTGTACTGTTTTCCAGCAAATAAGGCAATTGCAACATTGTGAACTCTGAATGGGACACAGCCGGAGGGCTTCTTACCGATGCCGATGACCTTTTCGATCTTAATGCAGGAGGCGTCGATCTCTTTGGCGAATTCGCGCACGGCCTGGTTGGGGTCCTCATACGTGAAAGGGTCCACATAGATCCGCACCCCTGTGGATGGATGGATGGATAGAGAGAGAGAGGGAGGCAGGAATGAATGCAAGAGAGAACAGGAGCTGGTTTTGCAGGCAAAAAAACAACAAATGGGCAATATCTGTTTTCTATTCGCACCACCGTTCCTGCTGGCTCATGTCTGCACGAGACGGCACTCATCTCCTTCAGCTTGTTCTAACTCCAGTGTGTGTGTGTGTGTGTGTCTGTGGTTAATGCTCGCCTCATTACCTGGGTGTAGGTGCTTCTCCTCATCTGAATCCTGCTTGGCCTTGCTGTATTTACTTCTCCTAGAGAAAACAGGAAAAGCATTATGTCTGGGATATAAATCCAAAATTGATAATTTTTAGTGTTTTTCAGAGCTGAGGTCATTCAGACACAAATGGTGAGCGAGAGACAGAGGGAGAAAGAGAGAGAGAAAGAGAGACACAGGAAGTGGCCAAAAGTATCCAAACACATCCCCTCCTCCCAACACACACACTAGCATGACAAATTCCTCCGCTCCTTTAAAGCTCTAGGGTCACCTGGTTGGAGCAGCAGAAGCCCCAATACACACACACACACACACCCCGCTGAGCGCAGGGTCAACCTGGGCAAGCCAAAATTAACCTTTTCAGGAATGCGGGTGTGTTGTTATTGTGTCTCCGGTGCAGCCTAGCATTGACAAAAGCCCCCCTGAGGTGGGTGGGAGAGAGAGGAAGGGTGTGTGTGTGTGTCTGTGTGTGCAGGACAGAGAGAGGACAGGGAGGAGGGGATGATCCACAGGTAGAACAGGAGTAGGAGGCCGAGCTTTAACGCCTGAGCGCTCCGGTGTGGCCTGAAAAAGCCTAGTCACGGTGTGTATGTCGACGTTCCAAGAAACCAGTCCAGCAGCCCTGCCATTGTCCCCCAATACTGAACTGTCGGTCCACATAATTTTGGGACATTATAAGGTGTGTCATTCGAGTCCGACACCAGGAACGGTTTAGTATTTCATCATTTAACAATTGATACATTTTTTTATACAGTTATATTTCTCAGTCAAGAATACATTATATATATGACATCGCAACAATAAAAAAAAAAAAAAAAAAACGAAGCCCATATAAGCCCATCATTTCAATGCCATATGAGGATTTTGAAACAGTTGAAAAAATGTCAAGCCTCCAGTTTGGTGCAGCTTGGGAAGTGAATAATAAGTATTAACTCGAGATAAAGGGTGTGATAAGGTTGTGATAAGGTAGCCTGAAGTGAGCACAACCTTTCGGACCCGACATCCCCTAAACGATGTGGTGCACAAAAGAAAGGTGAGAAAAAGAAAGACAGTAAAGGTGTCATCTCTCTAAATGGACAGTGGCAGGAAGTGTCTAATGGGAGCTTTTAGAAAACAAAGAGCCCATTCATTAGGATCTGATTGGAATTTAGGGCACTGGTGATTATCACAGCTGATAACACCACAGTGTCAATCGTGGCCAAGTAAAGAAAGTGCTCACTTCAGGCTATCTAGGAAAAGAGGCTTTTAGTAAGGACGCTTTCCTTTTTTTTTTAAACAGGTCTTTTTGGACTCTAATAGAACTTAAAAGTTAAAAGTGGCTGCTGGAGTGGAGGAGGAAGCTAAAACACACACACACACACACACAAGATGTGTTTGACAAGCAAGGGCGAAAAAAAGAATATGATTAGGATGCAGCGTTGGTGGGAGTTCTGTCACAGAGAGAGAGGGAGAGAAGAAGAAAAAAGAGGACAAGAGGGACAAGTGAAGTGAGTAAAGACAGTGAGAGTGAGGTGAAGGGGATGAATAGTGACACACAGAGATGACAAAGAGGTGAAGGGAAGGAAAGAGAGATGGAGGGATGGAACGATTAATGGAATGGGTGGACCAGTAATGTACCTGCGTCCGATGATGAAGACGCCGATGAAGATTAACAGCAGAATCACGCTGCCAATGACGGAGACCAGAAGGACCGTGGAGTTAGCGCCATCGCCGATAATAGGAGAAGGAACTGGAGGTTGGGGGGAAAAAAAATAAAACCAGAAATACAAATAAGCACTTAACAATCCAAACTTCTGCTCGAAAATCTCGAGACTTTTAGCTATTAGTAAATTGACAACGCTTTTTTTTTTTTTTTATCATTTAGTCAAACATTTTTAGGACTCAACAAACCATGAGCTTTGTTTCAAAAACTCTCATTATGAATCTGATTAATTTATTCATTAAAGGTCCTTCCATCTTGTAAGATGCGTTTTTTTCTAAGTACCGATTAACAAAAAAACCCAGAGCAAACAAAAGAGCTATCTGTGCAAAAAGAAGTCTTTAATTATGGATGCATCAGCCAGTTTCTTACTAGAAGAAAAGAAAGAGAAATCTCATAGCTTGGAACTCGACACTCGTGCCTGTGTTTGTAAGGAACGAAACCGCTGAGTTTGTTTGTTTCATCCAAATGTGAATGTGAGTGCCAGCGTGTTACCCACCTGAGTTGGTCATGAATTCGAAAGGGGCGCTGAAATCGCCATAGCCGGCGGCGGTGCGGGCACGGACGTGGAAAACGTAAGAGGTGAGTGGACTCAGACCCTTGATATCGGCGCTGCGGGACGCGGTCTTCATGATGCGATAGCTGCGCTCGTTCTGATCCTGATTGGACAAAACAGATGATGAAATTACCATCTCTTTTGATTGATAACAATGCATATAATATAATATATTCAATACAGCTTATGTTCATCTCAATTACTGATGGAATGTACAGTATTTACAAAAAGAGAGACCCAAAAATTCCCTCTTGATTGCAAGTGTGTGTGCACAGGTGGGACTTTAAAAAAGAGATGGAGGTCATGTAATGGGGACTAAAATCTTCTTTTTTTCCATATTTACAAAGACGAGTAAACACTTGTTATTCCACCTTGTTTCTCTCCTGAATCTATAATAATGACTATATAATGTTAATATATATAGAATTAATATAAATATTAATTTAGCAAAATTGAGCACAAAATATTTTTCGTATTGTTCCAGTTAAACTGCTCCTTCGGACCTGAACAGAACAATCCCATGTGTTCGGCCACTTTGTTTGCTACGTTTGGAGTGGGTGGCCAATGAAAGACCAGCGCACAGAGGAGGATTCTCTGAAGGTCTGATATGGAAAAGGGAAGCTTTCTGTAGGGGAAACCGCAAACCACATATAAAAAAAACAAAGTGGCTGTCTATTGTTTGCTCTCCCTCCCATGGGTGTAACCGGAATTTGCTGGTGTAGAAATCCTCAGAGCTTTCCTTTGGCAGTCAAACCACTTTGGTACTATAAAATCTCTGCACCGCCAGTGCGATTTCTTTTCTCCATGTCCCCTAGCGTTCAGTTTGTAGCTGTTGGAGAGTAATGCAAAGCCTCTGTGTTTGTGTTTGTGTGAGTGGGATGAAATCTTCCATGTAATCCCTCAACAAGAGGAGAGGACGCAACGGGAGAGAAGAGTTATCCTTCCTCCATCTCTCCCTCACTCTCTCTTCCTCCTGCCCATGCCTGAACCTTGGCCCTCACCTTCAGCTTAAAACTATGTTTCCCACAACCCCTAGTGCTGAGGAGTTCAGCGCTAGCGCAGTGTGTTGAACTACACTTCCCAGATGGTCTGGCTCTCTTTGTATAGTTCTTGACCCCCTGCTATCAAAGTGAAGGTGGATGATGGGTTGTGATCCTGGACCACGTTTCCCATGCCACCCTGCTCACCTTCTCATAGTACTTGACCTCGTACTCCAGGATGACGCCGTTGGGCCTCTCGGGCTGCTGCCATGCCAGCGACACGCCATGCCGGGTGATGTCCTTGGCCTGGATAGACGTAACCGGAGAGGGAGCTGGGGAAGGAGATGAAAAGAATAATAAAGCGAAAGACAACACTCAGAGACTGCTTAGCCAGGAGCTCCCACCGAATAATCTGAAGTTTCGCGTGACTATTTCAATATTGTTTTTACTGCCAAGAACTAGGATGAAGATAAAATACATCTTAGAATTGCGATTTTAGAGATGTTTTTGGTCAATGGAAGATCCCAGACAGCAGACAAATCTGGGCCAAATATGGTTGAGTTTAAGCACATATGGGTCAAGGGTCAATTACACCAATGGCAAGTGTATTGTGAGCCAAAAATGGCCTAACTGTAAGAAGCCACATTGAATCCCACATCTGGGCCAAATTCCACCAACCATATCTAAGACTTGTGCAGCACTTCAATTTTAAGCCTAAATTTTAAGCCCAACTAATAGTTCTAGAGATGGCACAATACCACATTTTCTTTTCCGATACTGAAACCTTGAGTATCGGCTAATACTGATACCGAGACGATTTTATTTAACTACTCAGCTTTAAAATGAGCAATTTTTAATTGAAGCACATCACTTAAGATTGCCATCTAAAATGGACCATACTCAAACTGCTCAAACACTCGACTACCCTAGAGAAAGAAATACATAGCCGTCAACATGACTTACACAAAACTGCAGCTTTTTGAATAAACTCATAAAATAAGCAATTATATATATATATAGATATATACTGTATATATCACTGTGCAAAAGTGTGCAAAATTAGACAATTTAAAATAAAATAACTGTCATTCCAGTGTGATATTTATTCATACCAAACAAAATCAATATGTAAACAAAATAGTTTCCGGTTCAAATAAATAAATAAATAAATAAATAAATAAAACCGTCCCCGTATAAGGCTAGATTTGTTGCAGAATCGGATCAGATTAATTTTTTCCCCCCTCCGATATCTGATTTCCTGCTGACATCGGTCTGATACTGATACTGGATATAGGGTCGGTGCCATCTCTAAATAGTTCTGATGCCTATCATGCCTCAGATATGAACAACGGCTATGTTGTGGCAGCCATATTTGAATAAATTCATCACCAGATTAGCTGGTGAGTGTTGGCCAGCACTAGAACAGCACTGATTTGCTATGTGAGTTTCATTCCCAAGTATCAGACAGAACTTATGTTCTGGCCTAAGTGACCGCCGTTTGACTTTGTTTAAAAGACAAACACATTAGCCCCATGAAGCTATAAACCATTACGGGCACAGAGAGATATTTACGTTATCGTGCCGAGACGAGAGAGGAGAAACCTTTTGCAGCGTTGCTTAGCGGCAACAGCTGATCGATGTGGGGTTCGTTTTCCACCGTGTTAAGGCTGTTCTCACCAAGGCGGCCATTATAACAGCACGACGGCTCAGTTTTCTTTGAGATAAAGGCGGTAACCTGTGAGCTTTTATTTTCCTTCATAGCTAGACTTTATTATTGCAGCAAGTCTGCAGTAATCTATATAGCTTTAAATCCACGTTCCTGAGCTCAAGCATGGTCTTAATTCGTCTGAATGGCTACATAGTGGGGAATGGAAGTGAAGCTGATTTGAGATCAAGGGTCGTAAAAAGTCCAGTTGTGTGTGTGTGTTATAAATGCTTGACAGAGATGGACAAATTAGTGAGCGTCTGACTCAAGTGCACAAGGACAGGTGTGGCCGTTATTAGTGAGACAGCACACACACACACAGACGCACTCAAAGCCAGACACAAAGCCCCTTTCTGCTCATAACACTTCACCAACCTGTAATTAAACACTTTGTAAAACTTTACAGAGTACTCAACGCTAACAAACTAATGCAGTGCACACCAGGATCCCATGCATGCGCTTGTGGGAATGCAGGCATGCTAATGATAACACACACACACACACACACACACACAACCAGTCAGTTTATTGTCAGCGTAATTGCTTTTGACGCTCACATGGCAAGCTGTGATGAGAAATTTGTCAGCGATGACAAAAAACATGGACTGGTTTTCCATATTTGGGTAGCAACTCCAGCCGCTGGCCCTTCCTAGCCGAATGAATGCTACTCATCAGGCTCACACCTAATCATATGAGGAGATCATACTGGTATTCGGTGATGTCATAGGGTCGTGTATCTACACAAATCTCACCATTTTATTATATGATGTGTGAGGACATTTAAGCGCTTGTATTACGGTACATACACACACGTTCACTGTGTTGCCAGTCCCTAGTTATTAGACGGTTGACTTAATAAACTGGCCAACCCCTGTGTGTAATGTAACCAGGCATCATTTTCAATAAAGGATTCTTATTTTAATATGCAGTGTAACCTTACCCTAATATACACAGCGAGTACTACTGAAATGTCTCAAACAGCTAACAAATGGATTTGTCACCCAAATGGTGGATTTGTTTCACGACACACACTCACCGGCCTGGTTGGTGGTGACGGTGACGGAGGCGGCCTGCTCAGGCGCGGGGCTCTGCGGCGACACGCCGTTGACGGCCCACACCTGGAAAGTGTAGTTCGTGTGGGCCTGCAGCTCATTAATGGAGACGCGGGTGGCGCGCAGGCTGAGCTGCTGCGGTGTGTAATGGACGGTGACGCCGCACGGCTCGCACCGCTGCCCGTCCGGCCCGCACCGCTTACACACGACGTTGTAGGTGAGATCCTGCCTTCCGCCTGAAAATGCCGGCGCCGACCACTCCAGGTTCACTGACGTCTCGTTCACGTTGGAGATGAGCTGCTGCGGAGCGGATGGTGGCTCTGGAGGAAAAAATAAATAAAATAGCGGCAGGTGGCCGATTAGAGACTCGTTCTCTTTGGTCTATTATGAAGTGCTGAATTGGTTTTAAAGGGACAAAGACATGATACAAAATTCTGTATTAATTTAGCAACTTTCCCTGTTATAGTCATAAGCTCGTTATGAAATGCCAAATTGGCACTAGAGGGACAGAGCATGTGGGGCCTCAGAAACATTATGATGTCTAACATGCGTCGTTTAGCTGTTTTTTTCCATCCTCTAACCCGAAGCGAGCAATCGGCTCATTATAGAGCACCAAATTGGATGTGGAACAAGGCAATGTTTCCGATATCACATTACATTTATGTTTTAGCACGGTGCCATCGCCATAAACTTGAAAATGACTTCAAATGAATGCATCAATTAATTGAGATGAATTTCATGTCAAATGGCAATTGAGCCTATCACAGGTAAGAAAAAAAAAACATTCTGCAAGACTTGGAAATGAGAACACAACCATAAACGCAATGGGATAACTGTTTTCATAACAATATCACGCCTGCCCAATATCATAATAGATTGTATATACCTGATTATTAGCACATGCCTCGATAGAACACGGAAAACCCAAAACGTGTAGTCAGAGACTCTCCAGATTCTAAGAAAAGTGCTTTTTGGAACTAGAACAATGAGCGGTGATTGAAGTCATTCCATATGTGCAGATTTAGGTCAGTGTTTATTTAGCGCGGGGGGAAAATAAGGAATGAGCGCACATACGCACACAATCCCATGCCCTTTTATTGCGTGTGTGTGTTTCTGTAAACCGGGCACTGCTGAATTTAGGCATAATTACGTTTATGACAAACCGTCGCAGTAGACATTCCCCTCTGTTTGCTCTGTGCGTCTGTGTGTGTTTGAGAGAGATCATGAGATGATCGGCATCTCTATAACCGAGTGGGTGGCTGATAGGAATCTTATTAATGCTAATTGCTTGGCCCTTGAGTGTTTCTGTGCCGTGTTTAGACCACACACACACGCACACACTCTCGACTTTCGCCAACAACTCGGCGACTCTCGCACAAATATCACGGACATCAAACACGCTCTCAACCCCAGCCAGAACTCCACAAACTCTTTTCTCAGGCTTCATTACACGGGCAAAGCCATTTTTACAAAACATCCTACGGATTCTTATGACATGCTAGCTGAACTTAGATAAAACACAACTACGCTTTGTAAATAAAGTTAGCTATTGTACCAGAGCTGGAGTTCTGTCAGCTTTTAAAAAAACACTAAACAATCCAGTGAGCAGAATTAAGGAACTGCCTTTACCGAGAAGAATACATGCTGCCTTCAAAAATCGTGCAACATGAGGAGCCATCATGAATGTTATGCCCTCATATTGCAGCTTTTACGCTGTCTAAAAACTGTTAGCTAGTCGGCTAGCTATGTTATATGTTAATGTTAATGCTAGTGATTTTAGGACATGGGGGCATTTCCAAATTCCATATATAGAGAGCCCTGACATTTTTAAAAGGCAAAGGTGTAGAAATAGCAAAGGCTAAGTTACACAACTTACAAAATATGATTCTCGCTAACTTTATTATGTTATTATATGAGACACTCCTGACAAGCATGTGTTTGGTGACAAGCGCATGTAACATCTACATTTATTGCTGAAGTGCACTGCAACTTCTCCTTAAATTCGTCTTTCTTTAAACTCTATTTAGCCTGTATTAGTAGAACGTTATTAGAGAACTGATCGCTTCAACGGTGATCGAGAGCAGCTGATTAAGTCGCATTTCAATACAATAAGGTGTGGGAAAAGTTCAGCTGCCCGAGCGTAATGGGGTCAGTCCTCCTCTTTACCTTTCTCTCTTTTAGCCCCCCTGTTGCCATTACTTAGTAATTCACTCTTTTTCAACTAAGACACAAGGGGAAGATGAAAGTGAATGGAATAAGTATGGAAGATAAGAATTTAAAAGAAACCGAGCGGTGATTTAGCGCATACACACATTCACACTCATTCCGGCATCATTAAAAGTGTGAGGACAGTCTAACAAAGTTTGTATGTGTGTTATACTGAATGTCACAACTGTCTCTGCTTGAGAGATTACTGTATCTTTCGACACGCCACAGCCATTTAGATCCTGTTTATCATGCAAGCTGCATGTGTGTGTGTGTGCACGTGTGTTTATGTGTGTGTGCTATGCTAGCTGCAGGCGCTCCGGATTAATGCGCCAAACCCTCTTATCTTGTAGGAGTCACCTCAGGCGTTGAGGTACATATTATCGTGGGATTTCCCTTACACACACACACACATACAAGCATGAATACACACTCACAGAGTAAGCTTAAATAGCTTTTTTCTAGTTAGCTTGCCTTTTTTTTTTTTTACAAGGGTCATGGGGTTTGAACTTGATCGCCACATGTTGGTGTTTCAGCATTCGAGTGTGTGTGGGAAATGAACAGAAGGCAGGATGAAAAGGCTATCGACAAGTTACACACACAAACACACCAGTGTTCAAAAGTCTGCGCCCGCTATCAAGAACTGTTTCTATTTCTCCAGTTATCAAAAAACGAATGCAGTTTATTTAAATGTAACAAGGCTGCATCATTTATGTAGTACAACGTATTCATTCATACGTTGTACTACATATTGTGTTCCCATGGGACCAACATTAACCTAATTAGAAAGCAATGACGGATTTAAGTTCTCGGGTTCTTTGAAAGCATTTCTAGGGATTTATGGTTGGTCATTAACTTTCAGATTGAGAATGTATACAAAAAAATGTCATATGCGATGTTTTCTTAACCCTTTTCTGACACAATTTTACTTCGCAGTAATGGGCTAAAAAACACACGTCCCACAAACCCATAGCAATTCCTGTTCTGTGGCTAGAACACTGCTATACAGTTGTTCATGCATGTATGATTACAGTCAGAGACAAAGCACTGTACCATTGTTAAGACTATCTAGCTGTCTTATTTTTTTATTTTGGTGGGTTCCAATGCCCAAATGAGACGGGGGCATTTGGTTTGCCCAGATGGCTTCTGTGTTGTTGCAATGGATATGTAGTTTGCAAAAATGGACGACGACAAGAATGACAAGCCTTATATACATATATATATGAGCATATAGAGCATCATACGAAAAAGGATATTCAGATATATTTTAATACAAACTAAAAAAAAGATTTGTCTCAGTATTAAATAATGTGTTCTTGACTAATACATACTAGTTGTTCATAACAGCATTTAATGGTTGACGCAGACTTTTGGACTTTTGTGAAATTCTATGTGTGATATACAAGTGTAGGGTGCATGGGTTGAGTACATACGGGTACATGGCATGGAGGCAGGGTCCGTCTCGGAGCGGAAGTATCCCTTGTCGCAAGTGCATGACGTGGAGCCTTCGCGGACCGAGTAGCTGTGAGGTGGGCACTTGGAGCAACCACTGTCGGTGGCCAAAGCTCTGTAGTAGGCAATCTTACAGGCTGAAGCAAAAGAAAGAGAGAGAGAGAGAGATTAGCATGAATTACTCTGCATGTAACATGAATCCAGCTTCATTTCCATTTTAACAATCGCTCTTCCATGTCTCTTTTTCATGTCATTAACATGGACCCTTGTGGATGTTTCGAGATAACAGGAATTAGCACTGTGTGTTAGAAGCATGCATGACCCAACAATTAAAAATAAAATAAATCCACAGGATATTCTGATATATTTCAACTTTATATGAGGAATTCTCAAACAGCTTAACACTGAATTGGACCCTACTGTAACTATTACAATTCTCCGCCATGTCTCGTAAATGTCCGTGTCTGTGTATCTGTGTGTGTGTTTATGTGGTAGCCAGGTCAGGCCTGCGAAACGGGGCCGTATTGGAGCACCAAGGAATGTGTTTCAATGAGAGAGAGAGAGAGAGCTGCGGTTTTATGACACTCTAATTAACAGAGGAAGCGATAGCGCAGGAATGCGCCGAGTCCTTTATCCTAACACACTTGCCGCGCATACACACACACACACACACACACACATTGACTGAGACTGACAGCAGAACCCTTTCATCTTAGTCGTATTTACTTTATCTGCTTGCTCATTCACCTTTTCTATTTTTTTTTTATTCGTCTCTTATTCTTTTCTTTTTTTTCCACAAAGACACACACAGACTGAACGCAGTTCTATTTTTAGTTGGTACTGATACAGACAAGAATATCATACATGCACACAAAAAGCAGAGTTATTTATGACTATAATCTATGACATTCATCTTATTGATTCATATTTTGCTTTTATCATTTTATAGCTGTGTTTTCCCTAAGTGTCCTTTCCAATATACATGTAAAATAACACTGTGATTAGGGGCGTGTATGTGCTGGAATTTGAATGTAATATACAGTCACAACAATTTGAAAATATGAAGCAAGGACTGATTTAATCAATTTCCGTGAGCCCTAGCTCACAAACAACCTGTTGCTTTCCTTTTTCTGCTTTTTTTTCCACTGCAGGAATCCCTCTAGAAGCGAACCGCTTCAAACAAGTGTCTATTAATCTCTGTTTCTCCCCGTACAACTGTCTCCTTTTAATCGTGCAAAAGTGAAGGCGCCCCGGGGAGCCGGATTAACACCTCTCCACCTTTCCCTGTCTTTCCATCTCTCCGCCGCGATCCATCCATCACTGTCTGCCCGGGGGCCAATCAGCCGTTACAGCGAGTGCGGTCGGGGACGAATAGAGATTAACAAGTTTTTCTGTCATCCTCTGAAACGAATGTGGCAAAAGAACAGCAGGGGATTGAGGGAGAAATAGAGATAGGAAGCTCAGGGTCACGACCTTTTGAGTACGGCGTGCTTTGTGGCCGTGCATAGAGGAGAAAAGAAAGGGAGACAGAGAGTCCATCTGATGAGCTTGGGATCTTTTTGAACAGGAGAGAGTTAATTGGAGGAGCTCCTTAGGAAGATTAGGCGAAGATGAAGGGGTGTTAAGCGAGGATGAGGGCGTGTATTAAACGAATACAGCAGTGTGTAGACAGCCCTGTCATGGTCCCCCAATATCGAATGGCCAGTCCACATTATTTTCAGAATGTCTAGATTATCAGGTTTGCCATTTGAGTGCACCACCAAGAAATGTTATGAATGTCTACCCAATGAGCACCAACTGACCAGAGATGTCCATGGATGTCCATTACTGGGCCAGTGTGGCCTGACTTAAATTGGCCCATAAAATATATTACTGGTGTATTTTTGGTCGGTCCTGGTCCATATTGATTTGACCCCTAAATATACTGCTTTTTTGGTCCATATTAAGTTTGACGTTTTCATAAAGGCGTATTGAAAACTTTTACACAGGCCAAAATCTAAACGTCAGATTAACGTAGGCAAAGACGTCTTTTTTTAATGTCTTTTTAACGTCTTTGTGTTTGTGATTTCAATTTCAGACGAGAACTTCTAAAACAGCAAAAAAAAAAAGAGATTAGAATCTGTTTAAATAATGCGGTCTTGAGTGAAATAATGAGTGAAATTTTGTATTAGTGTTTGACTAAAGAAATAAAATCTAGGTAGTTTTTGGTGGTGGACTCAGACTTTTGGAACCCTTTTGTGGTTACTGGTATATTAAACAAACGTCCCAATAGACAAAGACTGTTCTCCTTGGCAGCTGTGTGCTCACCCTCTATTCCTATTCCTATCCCGACACCCTTTATCCAATCTCACTTCCCCCCTACGTTCTCCTAAAATATCCAACCCCGAGCCTTGAGAAACGATGATCTTTCCATTCATGTCCTAATGGAGGTGTAATTAACGGCCGCTGGCTTGTTATTCGGGGGTCAGCGGTCCTCTTCTCTCCCATAGAAGAGAGAGAGTTCAGCAGGCAAGAAAGGACTTTAACACGACTTTTACGGGGTTTAGGGGTTTGCATGATCACCTGCTGGTTCTCCATCAGAGAAAAAGACAAGAGTGTTGGGGGACAAAAGGAGTCTAGGATATTATGTTTTTTGTTATGAGTATTGTGCATTGGTTGAGACTTGATGAGAGAGGTCCAAAAGTCTAAATCAATTACCAAGAACTGTTTACCAAAATCTAATAAATCATCAAGACTGCATCATTCTTCACTTATAGAAGCTTTTTCTAATGCACAGAGGGCTGTACTAATAGAGTCAAATTAAGGGGCTGGTAGTTAAGTGACGATAACAAATAACACTGCCGGTATGTCCGAAATGGCACCCTATTCACTATATAGTGCAGTATTTTGGGAGTTTTGCCATTTTGTAGCCATGCCTGAAAGCATAGTGGAGAATATCCAGTGTGCTCATGAAATCCCACAATGCACCGCAATGTACAGAACACCCATAATGCACACATAGGTTTGTAGGTTACCATTTGAATTAGGCATCACCATAATTGAAAACATAAAGCGAATGATGTGGGGACGATATTCTGACATACGGATAAAAATATTTTTGTCTCATTTTTAAATAATGCATTCTTGAATAACAAGTATCGGCTGAGTCAAATGTTACATTCATTTTTGAAAATTGATCAACTAATAATAATAAAAATTAAAAAAACAGTTCTTGGTAGTGCACGAAGACTTTTGGACCCTTCTTGTAATCTGATGATGCCACATTGAACAGTTGAAGAGCAATATTACAATAAATATAACCATCAAAGGCTTTATTCATCCAAAAAATCCAAAATATGTCCAAGAAGAGAAGACAGGGTGAGAAGAAAAATAAAGAGAGAGGAACAAAAAACATGGCAGAGAGGAACGCGAGCCCAGTGTTGGGTGGTCTTGAGTTGAGTGTGTGTTTGTGTGTGTTTGTGTTCTCTTGGACACTTTGCACCACTATATCGCTGCCAGATTGCGTTTTCTTGCTCACACAGTAACATACACACACACACTAGAGTGAGATGATGCCACATGTTTCAGCTTTCACCAGGCCTAGAGTCACTCGCTTTTCCAATCAGCCAAGCCATAATCAAAATGCATGTAATAAACTCTCTCTTTATGACGCTGAGAACATTTGAAATATTATGAAATGTTATGAGTTGAAATATTAGAACGGCTTGGCCACGCTCCCAGAATTGATCTACAAAGATGCAAAGAAGGATCTGGGCTGTGTATGCCGCAACACTTGTTTTATTCCCTTTTTGTGTAATAAGAGCAATGCTCTTCTGAAACACAATAACAAGAAACTTACACTGCAGGTCTAGTGACTTATTCACACACCCGTAGGTTTGCTCACTGCAGGGAAAGTGTGTGTTCAGACTCAGTGCTCTTACCTCTGTTAATGCCTAACACACTTGTGGCAGGTTTATGACATGGGCTTATTCTTTATCCTCCTATACAGGAGGGTTAAGACCCTATACCACACACACACACACTCACACACACACAGTCTGCCCCTCACCTGTTAGTGTAATGTGACCAAACGAGGCTCACAAAAGGTATTCTAGAGACTTTTCACTTCATTGCTAATCTATTAAACAGTGTATGTATTCTCTTGAAAACATTGCACTGCTATTTCACTGCCAGGTTCTGTTTTGCCCTCACACTCTCTCTCACACACACACACACACACACACACTCTAGAGTGAGGTGACGCCACAGGATCTCTAGCTTTAAGTGTACACTTTCATAAAAGTGAGCCAGAGGTGATTAACTTTACATGTTAACGGGCTATTATGAGCTTTTAGCTTATACTATGACTGTTTGGCATCTCCCAAATTTGAGTATTTTGATAAAGAATTAATTCTTGGCAGAAACAAATAAAAAACACAGGACATGCTTCATAACTTTGGAGCCTATGTAGTACCTAGCTAATTAAAAAAAACTGCTAGCTGGCTAATTAGTGAATTAGCGGTTATACAAGAAAGCTAAATAAATCAACACACAGCTTAACCACAAAGATTCTAGACAAATGATTGCTGACTTTATGTTGCAGATAACTTTAAGCTTTATTTCATTAAACAATCGTGTGAACCTTAAATCTGTAAACCAACTCATTGCTAGCAACCATTTCTCAGTGTTTCATACTGATGTATGACCGCAATGCATTGTGGGAATACGCACAACCCCTCGGCTATACGAACACTCGAAAACTTGAATTGATATCGAAAAATCTTGTTAGGAGAAATTCTATATACACTAGCATTTTCTTAGCGTTTCCTTAAATGCTAGTATACAAATGCTATACATGTCCTAACAAGCAGGGCTCGATTTGATGGGGGATTTTTAAGTTTAAAGTTTTTTTAAAAATCGTCGCCCGTGTAAAACTGGCATCCGCCTTTTCTAACCCTTTTGGATTAATGCCATTATATTGATTCAGATGTCTATTATTGATACTTTAATTCTATCCATAAGGTTTACACAGCAAAAATGTTTTATTGGGAGTAATCACTATTGTTATTCACACTATTGGTCACCTTCACATCCTTTTCGCAATGTCTTTTTTTGGTTTTTTTTCCTGAATCAATCACTGCTGACTTTGCTAACCCATAATTCCACCTGCGTTTAAACAAAAGCAAAGAAAAGCATGCAGAAATCTGAAAAGAAAGAGATAGATCATTATCGTCCCTGCCCTCTGGTGTGCGAACTGATTGGCTAATCAATCTGCTCACTCTCAATTTTTGCTTATTAATTACATCTGCAGTGACTGATGGAAATCAGTCGAGGCTCTGTGCCGTGCCGCATGCTAACTCGTGCTAACTGTGTTTGTGTGTGTGTTTGTTGTGTGTGTTGGGGGGGGTTTCATGTTGATTGATCTGGCTTTAGCCCCGGTGAGACTCATCCATCACCTCTGAGCCACCCCCGCTGTCAAAAGTTCTAAAGCTTTAATCCACAGGTATTCACTTATTCATTCATTCGTCTCCTCCCTGCCGCTCTTCCGCCCTCTTTTCTTTTCCACCCAGAAATTTTCCAAGGTCTTACTACAGCTCAGTGGGGAAAGTTTCAAGCTAAAGCTAGGAAAACACCCAGACACGCAGGAGAGGACAAAATAAATAACCTTCACGTGCGACACGCAAAAAGCACATCGTTGGCCGCACGGCCATCTGGCCTGCATGTGCGTGTGTGCGTGTGTGTGTGTGTGTGTGCTGATGAGTTTGTACGTTATGAAAGTCCCAGAGGAGACGAAGAGGACAGTGGAGTGTATAAAGCCACCCAAGGCTATGGACTTCATATGGAAACACAAACGCTTCCCAGCCTGGGGTCCAGAGCTGATGGACAGGGGGCCCTCCTTCACACACACACACACACACACACACACACAGTGACTGACTGAAAGCTGGAGAGCATCCCAGGAATGTCTTCACCCAGTAGGGGGTTGGAATGTAGCAGGTGACAGGAGGAAAGAGGAGGTAAGCGGCATCAGCTCATTGTCTTTCCCACTATGAGCGATCGACGCAGCTGTGCCGGCATATACCCTTATGCATTTCACCAGAGACGGACATCTCGCATTCCTCACGGTTCTCAGTGTGTGAGTGTGTGTGTGTGTGTCAACAGTATCATAACCAAAGCCTCATTTCCTCCCATTTTCTCACTGACTTCATCCTCTGTTCTCTCTCTCTCTCACCATCTCCCTCCTCCCTTCTTCCTCCCTTGGAGTGTTCTATCTTTTCCACTGCTCATCCGTGTTGGTAATTGCTTTGTTGCATTGGATAGTGAGGTTTCATTTCCCTGTGCATTACAGCTAACTTTTCACAAACAAAATGGCTGCTTTACAAAATCGAAGGAATATCTTTACGATCCACAATCTGCAATCTAAAATATCCACTTCATCCAGTACAATATAAATAGGTCTCTCTCGAACCCCCCTTCCCATCAGTCTCTATTTTTTTTCTTCTCCCTCTCTCTTCCCTGCAGTGCACGTATTAGCAGAGCACCTTTCCTACAGTAGGTCGCGCCGAGTGCCATTGAATGGAGAGGCCTGTGTGTGTTAGCGCCAGGCAGAGAGAGAGAAATACAGGGAGAGAGAAGGGCCCTATTGATTCAGTGGGCTTTTGACATGCTAATGTTCTCACTGTCAGCTTCGGTCCCCCTCTAGCTAAGGGCCTTCAAAGAGAGCCAGCTTCACAAAGCTAAGTGTGTGTGTGTGTATGTGTAGTGCGCTAGTCATTGAATAGACAACCTCGCTTTGCAAGTAGCTCCTGCCTCCGCAGCAGGGCGAGCGGGATGCGGAAAAAAACCACAAAAAAAAAAAAAAAACGGACACAATTGCACGGGGACAAGTTGATGGTTTTAGCACATCTTGGAGCACTGAGCCAAAACAACCAGTACCATGAACAACCAGCGAGCCAAAACAAGTGATAACCACTCGTATGGAGAACGCATTCGCTTTTTAATGATATTATTTTTGCCCCTCGCTCCGACACACGCGGAAGTGGCCTAATATTGACACAACGTTCCCTCGGAGATGTTGCTAGCACGCCAGTGACGGTTGTGAGTTATGGTGTGTGAAGGGTCACTGCGCTCATGGGGCACAGCATGTGCGTGGGGTTGTGTGTGTGCGCGTGTTTTCGTAATAGGTGTTGAGAGAGGCGCTGTGCCGCTGAGCTCTCTGATTAATGTCCATCTGCAAATTCAAAGCGCCAAAGTGTCAACGCCATGGCCATGATGACGGAGTTACAATCCGCCGGCTTCTGCTTTCAACCCTTTCTTTTTTCTTTTTTTTTTTGCTCTTTAATTTTGAGAGCGTGCATTTAAGTGAAACAGTATGTCTACGCTCAGATGAAGTGAAGTGTGTGCAGTACGCGTGCGTGCAGACGTGGGTTTCTGAAAGTCGACAGGGATGACGAGTGGGCGTTCATTCCTCCATTGCAGCGATAGAGACAGGTCTGAAATATACCTCGCTCACTTCATTGTGTCACATGGGTTAAAGGCTGGAACACGGCATCTTAATCTCGTTAACGGCCAGTCACACGCTGGCAGCGTGCATGTGCTAATTATATAGGACATGAGGCTGGTTCCCATGGTGGCTAACATAGGTGGTGATGAAATCTTCAAATTTCCAAGAGAGCAACTTTGTGGAGATATTTTCATGCCAGCAGTGATGTACTAATACTGAGAGCTGAAATGGGAAGAACTGTGCACCACATGAAGGCAAAATTGCTAAGATTGCGATCTTATTTCAACAGTTGGAGGTAAAACGCTGATCTTGTTTGCTTTTTAAAATATCCCATGTCCATAGAAGACGCATTCACATTTTTTGTAGATAGTTTCCACGCAACATGTCTGGAGCATTTTGTGTTGTCAGTAAGTTAGAGGCAGGTATTAGCAAGACCACAAACCTTCTCTCTTCTCCCAACAAAAGCCGTAAAGTCAAAACTAATTGCTTCCAATGACGAACCAAGTGGTTGAGTCCAAGCAGCTGGTTTCAAAGTGGTCAAATCCACTCCAATATCTGAAGGTAAAGGAACAAGCCCAATCAGTTTAGTTAAGCCCGCCAATGCTTCAGCCTCTCCAAATAATTACAAGTATTAATGCCTATTGTTCAGTCAGCAGGGTGAGCCCTCGGGCATAATTACCACGATTGCTCGGCATTGTGGAAACAAGACCGCCGGCCCTTAAATAATCCCATTACTCAATCCATCTTTTCATCCAGTCGCCGCTCTTGCACACGCACTCTGGGCTAATTGACATCTGTTAACTGACGTCCTATCAAATCTCGGATAAACAGACTTAGAGGGAGCCTTCCCCAGGCCACTTCAGTCAAGAATCCACCCCCAGTAAGGAAAATATGAACCCACGTCTCACATAGTTTTCCCACAGGACGCTGAGTTAAAGGAGTATTTCTCCCAGAAGTAGTAGCGTGGCTTAAAATGAATGAAAGCTAGCGCGGATCATATGCCTTGTCCGTATCAGTACAAGAGAAGAATGCAAATTTTCATATGCTGATATAATCTTATGATACATACCCTCTATATGGCTTAAAACTGAAAACAAATTTGTAGAGATTCTTGTCAAAGTAGAGAATAAATAAACTTAGCACGCAGAAATAAATCTTGGAATGATGTATTTGTGTGAAGAAACACCATGTTTAAATATGCACTGAGTTGCCAAATAAACTGGCATCTCAATGTAAACATGTATATATGTATATGTAGTAACTACTAAAGTGGAAACTCAGTGTTTATCATTGGCAGAATGAATGTAAGAATCTAATCTATAATATAAAAATAATGTAATTGTGAGGTGAACGCAATGAGAACCAACCAATGTAGCTCCAGAAAAACAGTTCAATTCTATTCCTCAGCCGTCCTTCGTTTTTAGCAATGTTAGCATTTCTGAAGCATTTATATATTTTTTTGTAAGAATATCCATTAGTTCACTTTCGGTGTTTATGTTGAAGCAGTACATGAGGGAATTTTGACAAAGAGTCTCCTTCAAATCCAGCCATTCTTTTCCTGCTATGAAACTAGTCTAGTGTTTATACAGAGTAGATTTACCAAATGGTACTTGGATTTCATTTGTGTCATTTGTCATCATAAATCAAACTATGACGCCTTTCCAAATGCTTCATTAGCGGAACAAAACAAGCGCATTCACTGAGTCTCACAATCCATCTGGCGCGTTTGTCTGAAGAAATTTTGGCACCGTCCTAATCGAAACCAAAGACAAAGGCGCTCAGCAGCGATGGCGACTGTCAAGTTTAATATGTCCTACATCTATAAAATAGGTCACTGACTAACAAAGTTCTCTCCAAAGAAAAGGATGGCTCTAGTTTTCTCTGGATCAACCGCCGCCAATCTCGGCATGGGCCCGGTCTCATCCCTGCCGATGCTAACTCAGGCCACCTCTGACCCTTCTGGGTGGAAGCCAGCTTATAAAAAATAAAAACCCAGCAAAGCGCTAACTGCTTGGTGCTAACCGATGGGGAGGGCTTTCTTCGTCACGCAAGTATGGGGGTGATGGACACCTCGTCAAATAAACGTTAGCCCCTGGCATGGACCATGTGTTCGAGGCGACAGTTTAAAAAGATCCCAGGTTAATAAGGGAGTCAATCCAGCTCAGGCGCATGAGGAGCACAATAAAGACTCAAATGAATAAAAACTCAAATATAAGGCTGTTCTGCTACGCTGTTATGAGCTGCTCTCTCAACACTTATGTTATCTGATCTAAAAGAGTAAAAATGTTATTTAAAAAAAAAACCTGTTGAAAGCTCAATTTGGACTACTGGGACAAATATGCAAATATTACAGAACTGGAACTGGGACTTTCTTATTAACAGCATTGGACATTATTACTCAATATACAACTTCAGCAAGCCATTTTGGTTAAATGTAGCTAAGTATATTGAAACGCTGAAAGAGTATTATTAGAGATCGAATTCTAAGAACATTAGCAGGCTAACATTAGTGGTTATGAAGTTAAAAGGAGGGGCTTTTCCGAGGGATTTTGCTATAATAAATTAGCATTAGCAAATGAAGCTAGCTGCAAAATGGAGCGATTCAGGCAAATGGAGTTACCACCATTCCTTTTCTCTCGCAGTAACTGTGGACACTCGCAAACCCATCATCCATCAGTCCATGACAAGTGAAGGGCTGGGAGTTGTCAGGGGCATTTCCGAGCATGAGCAACCAACCAAGATCAACAGCATGGGGTCAAGGAGAATGCACACACTTGCGCCAGCAAACACACACACACACACACACACACACTCACACACAGAGACACACACAGAGTGGCCCATGGCAAACAACAGGACGTTGACAGTGACACTCAAAATGGAGGCCGTGTTGGAAAAGAAGCTAAGTTTCATGTGTAAAATTGGGATTCAGAAAGCAGGCAGGCCGTATTCAAATGTAACCATGTAACGCTAGACAGTTAACTATCTCATTTAAATTTAAATGTCGCAATGATTCCAGACTGCCTGCTGCATTGATCAGAGAAAAAAGAAAAAGCGATGAACGCCCCCCTCTTCTGCCTCTCTCTCGGAAAGGGAAGGGAACGCTATTGTGTAAGAGAGACGCAAGTTTGCTGGCTTTGCATTTCACCTACAAAATATGCAAATGGACTATCTGGTTTATATCAAAGGGCACCCCTTTCCTTCCCTCTTTCTCTCTCTCTTTCGCTCTCTCTTTTTTTTTTTTTTTACCAAAGACAGCTGACGGCCCATTCACTGTCCAGCGCAGAAGCCCTGGATGTAGAACTGAAGGGGATCGTGACAGGAATCAACATATGCGCTTGCCATCAAAAGCACACACACAAAAAAAAAGGCGGAAGCAATGAATATTCATAGTGAGGAGCATTTTCGGCGGATGGAGGCTATTGTTTGCTAGAAAGAAACAGCAGTTAACAACAACGCACAGCTGAGGCCGATGATGAACCCCACACACCTGCTCATAATTATGACAGGACTGAAATAAACATGCTAGCGCTGTACAATTAGACGGACACCCCATGCACACACATACCCACCACACACACACACACACACATTGTTGATACTCACGTCGAATCAGTGCTTCAGCTTTAAACAATCAGCGAGTGTTCCTGTTTATTAAGCACACCAATGTGGTCAATATGTGATTAAAACTTAAACTCTCTTTGCCACAGTCAGTCGATACAGCTCATGCTTCCACTCAATTTGGCCTTCATTTATAAACAATGATTTCATATTTGCTTTTTCCCCTCAAAACCTACTGACTCTGTGTGAAAAATATAGTTTTTTCAGTTTCGGCTTTCCTTGATCGGGAAAAGTTCAAATCCACTCTCCAAGATATTGTGCACGCAAAGGGCACTTTTCTCATTATACCAATGCTTATGACTCCATTTTGGCCAAAATGTCAATTCTAAGGGCACACCCTCAGACTGTTCCGGTTCCACTCTCCATATTTTTTTTATTTTTTTAGAATATTATTCCCTCCCTACCTGAGTTACACTGGCTCTGCGGACTCATAAAAATGTATCATGGTTATAATCCTATTGCTGGCTGGAATATATTTGCAGCAATATGAGTTATAGTGAACTCACACCAATAGGTTGTTTTGAATGTTGAACAAAATCCATACCACAAGAAGTGCATACTAATAGGGAAAGAGGACGAGCAGCTTGAAGGACACATCCAGCACTCCATGACAAGAGCTGATGAGATGAGCGGTTCAAAAGCACAAAACTCTCACAAAGAAGAGAAAGGAGCATATCCCGTGTCCTGTGACCACACCTTCCTTCTGCCTCTATTCACATTTAAAGCCTTGGTGGATTTTTTTAATGCTACTCTTTGCCCTCTCTCTCACTTTCTTTTTCCCAGACCTGGCCTGGCTTAGCCGCAGCTGTCAAAATTTTGACGTCTTAATCAATCTCGCCCATGACCCTGGTCTCAGCGTGGGCATAGGGGGGAAAAAAACAGGGTGACCCCCCTGACCCCAGCTAGTGTTCCCCTCTTCTCGCTCCCAGCCACCCCCAATATCCCCAGCATCCCCAACAATCAGCCAAAGGGTGCAACTGATGCCTTCTGGGCTATGAGGCTCGTACGCCTTATTCTCAATGGGGCTTTTTATTTTAGACGCCCCATTGAGAACATCCTCTCCCCTTTACAACACGCCTCACATTGAAAGTGAACCCATAAGTCCTGTCCCTATCCACATGGGCTTATTAAAGAGACACTGACACTCATCCTCGCGCTGGGAGAGTGGGCCACCTTTTGAACTCTCCTCAATGAGGATGCGGTCAATTGTTGCCTAGCAGAGGACAACATCTGATGGGTTAATCCACCATGGACACCATGGGCCACACCACAGAACTAATGAAAATAGCATGGATACTAGAGTCATTCAGTGCCAAAAAATATGCCATCTCATCAAATGTGATTTGACTTATAGCCTATTTTTACTTTGGACCATACACATTTGGATAAGCTAATAAAGTGTCATGAAATAAAAAGACAAAACTTCTATGTCTTCTATGTATGGCTTTGGAAGATGTAATCTATAATTTTATGATGGCTTGCCACCACATATGGTAACTAAATGGTACTCAATCGAAGCCTACTGTTATTTCAGAGAGTAAAATTATTCATTCAAATGGTAACGTGATTTTGAATTTTCCACCAAGTCTCCATGTGGCCTTCAGTATTGAGTGAATTACGGCACCTTTTAATTTATTTAGTCACAGCTGAACAGAAAGAACAGAAAGAGTGAGAGAAAGACAGCAAGAGCAAGAAAGAACTCAAAGGAGCAAGAGATTGAGGTCCAGTTGCTGCCGCCTAGCACCGCCAACAAAGGAGTCACCAAGAAAAACTGCCCATTCTCTCAAAAGTGTACCAGCCACCCATGCACACACACACACAAACACATCCACTGAGAGACCGCCTGCAGAGACCCCCCCTCCCGGCCCACAGGAGCCCTAAATTACACTGTGTATTTGTCATGCAATTAGCCCGCTGAGATTGCCCTCATAAATAACCGACAGTGGACTGGCCAGCACGCCGTTTATCAACTGCGCACAAGCGCTGACCCTCTCCTGGACAGACGCCTTTTACAGGCGGGTAAAAAAAGCAACCTTTTACAGGCGGGTAAAAAAGGCAAGAGGGGGTGTTCTCAAACTGCCTGCCTGTCCTGGGGCTCTGCTGTTCATTTCACCCGGACAACGGGAACCCTTCTGCAACCTTTACCCAAGCTGTAGACAGTGAGAAGTGAGGAAGAAAGCGGAACAGCCCTACAGCGACAGATACTGTCTATCTGAGCCACTTGTCCTTTCCTTCTCTCTCAGCAAGCCTTTTGTTGTTCGCTGAAACTCTCACCTTGACAGAGAACGAGAGGGAGAGAGCAAAACAGTGTGAGAGAGATCGAACCTATGTTCTATTAGAAAGCCCACTACGCTGGTGTACGCCACACGGCTGCTGCCCGAAGAAAAATGATTAGCGCCGACACTTCTCGCTGACTAATCCGTGTGAAGACATTCTGATATGGAACAGAAAAATCCGTAATCGGCAGCAGCAGCCTAGCTAATCCACCGAGCTCTGCTGAGTGTCCAGCTGTCCGTATCTGAGAAAACTAACATTCCCCAGCTGAGGAAATACAACACGATTGCCTTCGAAACACAATGCCTTGCTTTTTATTCTCATCTGGAAACTGCAAACTGCCATGTGGGTGCTGTACAGTATTATTTAGGGGGCTACCAAATGCTTCTCATGTATCTCCAATAACTGGACTATGGAGGTAATGGAAGAAGGAACCTGTGTAGCTTCTCCAAGTTTGGCATTTGCAAAACAAAGGATGGATGACAAAACAAGAAACCTCAGAAGAACCTACAAGGCAAAAGGATTGGGTGTAATGAACCATAACTTTTGGAAGAACCCTTTGAAGGAGAAAAAATTGAGCTACCAGAGTCCTTACCTTGGCACGCTCCTGATCGCTCCTCAAATCCTGGGTTACACAGGCAGTTTCCGATTGGCACCAGCCATTCTCCATCAGCGCCACAATACATCTTGGGTACTTCACGCTCCTCTGAGTTGTCCACGCAGGACCCGCGCACCTCCACCAGCGACGATGTATCCGCACCCGTGGTCGTGTCCGGAAACTGGGCGAGGTTGCGTACTGTAAGCGGGCACTTCTTGTAAAAAATCCGCACAGACACCAGGGCGATGCAAGCACCCACGTCCTGGAAGGCCAGGTAGAAACCCTTGCGGGTCAGCACACCCACATCCCGCACCTCGGTGTTGAGCTTCATGATGCGGTCTCCAATGTCCACCTGTGTGAAGCTTTCGTCAGCGGCGATTGTGTCAATCTTGCTGAACTGGTTCTCGCGGATGTAGCGCTCCTTGTCGTTGTTGGACTCGTAGTAGTAGAGGTTGAACGTCTCCTTGCATGTGCCCATGACACCCGGCAGGCTATTGCAGTCACGCAGCGTGAACTTGATCTCAACGTAGATGCGTTGGGCAGCGCCACGAGCAATCCAGTCAGTCCGAAGCCAGTTGTTCTGGCTGGGTTCCATCACGTTGCACACCTGGTACGTCCGGATGGGCGTGTTCTTCTCGTCCATTATGCTTACTTCTTCCCACTGACAGAAAGACAGCGAGAAAGAGAGATTTAGTTATGGATACCCTTGTCTCAGCAGGTGCGCACCATCCCGCGCTGCACACTCAGATTGCATTGACTGCTTCGATTACTTACTGATGAGGATTTAATCATGCATCTGCTAGAACCTGCCATCCCATCAGCTCCCATCAGAATTAAAGCATTTGGAAACTTTGAAAGCACAGGTTTCTCTAATAGCAAAAACGATCAAGTTCTATTGTTTGGAAACATTATGGCCTCTCTGGGTTCTTTGGGGAAGGAACATGTTTTAGAAGATTTGGACTCGACAGCACTTGAAATCTGGAACCACTCAAGGCTACATCAAGTTGTCAAGTATCCATTATGGTTTTACACAATTGAGGCCAAATTCATATTAGCAAAGATGTGTCTGGAGACTCAAACATTTATCTGGACAATATCTAATCCTCTCTTTAATTATTTATGCATAATGTTTAGGGAAATATAGAGGACATTAAGCAAGTGCATGGTGGTAGCCAGAGTTTACAGAACATTTGACACTCCACTCTATATTTCAGTGTGCACTTACATTGAAAATAGTGTATAGTAACTGTTTGTTTTTTTACTAACGAGCCAGGATTAGGGCTGCAAGAAATACCATATTGTGATTCTAAAAACACGCTGGTGGGACTTGCCTGCAACCGAGGTTCCTCAGGATCCTCACAGCATCATAGGACACAATCCATTTGGTTGCAGGGCTCATTTGCATATTACAGCCTACCGCAACATTAGTATTGCAAAGGCCAAAAACACTGCAATAACGATTATTCAAGATGTTTTGTGCAGCCCTACTACAGTCAGAGCACTTCCACGGTGTAGTAACAAAAAAGTGAAAAAGTGTCCATACATCATGCTGCTAAGAGGTTAAGACTGAAACGTGCCGAATGGATAGAGAGGTTTCCAAAGGCCTGCCGTGATTTATGGTGCTTTCTTTCCTTTGGAATTCCAGCTGTCGCAGCAATAAAGCCATAATGGTTGTAGTATGGCTACTTCAGGCCAAATAAAGACCTTTTTATTTTTTTTCGACAGAGCTGAACTTTTGTTTATAGGCCTACATCCAAGCAAAATTATTTTGAAAATTTTAAATAATCGCTTTTTTGCAACAGCAGACGTAGGTTGTCTTTGGCCTTTTGCATATATTCGTAAGCTATTCATCCATGTCCCTCCCAAATAATTTACAATAAGCAGCAACAACTGAGCTTTCAACTCCTTTTGCGGCTCATTCCACTGAGGCTCTGCGCTGTAAAAACCTAATGGCAGAATCACAAATGTCTCCCTAGTGGACATATAGTGAACTACATAGGGCGTTCAAATCATCATCCCATGCCCAATGTAATGGACTTTGATAGATATGTAGCAATTAGGGCGACCCCCATCGTCTGTTTTTATTCAAATGAGGAAAGATGGACAGAGGGAGGGGAAATAGGATAATGCACTTCTGGGTATTTTTTCCCCCCAAAATTATGATTTCCTGAAATATTCTTTGTCATTTGTGACTTACCCCTCCTTCCGTTGGACTGGAAACCCATTTCAGCTCACCTTGCACTGTTTTTGAGTCCAGTAAAGTCACTGTAAAAAGAAAAAAGACATAAAGCATCCATGATGGAAAGGATTTTTTCTATATTTTTCTATGATTTGCATTTTTGGGGTATAACAACAAATTTGGCTTCTGTTGCAGTGTATTTCCTCCAGTGTGTGTGTTGGCTTATGCATCCTCCTCCACTATGATTTAATCTTAAAACGAATGGACGTTGCCCTTAACAAGACATCTTCTTATTTATGAGTATAGAGTATATTGTACGAGCCTTGAGTGAGTTATCTCCTACTATGAAAGGGCCTCAAGAGGCTCATTTAAAAATCTTTTCTAGTTTTGTTTTGCTTTGTCCTTTTGCTGCCTCGTCCTATAATATTTCAGAAAACCTTTTTCTCGCAACCATTTGCTATACCGTAGCGTATGTTTGAATTTGCAATGTCTAAAAGATGGTCTAAAACATCCATGTAACTTTCAAACAGGTTTTTTCTACTGAACACTGAGCGAACTCAATTTTCTGTTTCTCCTGAAAAGTTTCCATTCTTCGAGATCTAAGATTTCTGCAAAACACCAGCCATATGTAATGAATCTTTGACAAAAAATTCCGTAAAATGCATGAAGGAAAAAAAAACTAAACATATAAAATAAACTAAAGATTACCAAAGATCTAGTATGCAATTTGGCCAACAAAAAAAAAAATTCCATGTGGGAAAGCACTTTTTTTTTTTTTTTTTAATTTGTATTATTTTAATGAAGTTAAAGTGTCACGGGAAAATCCCAGATCACAGGTTCGCTATACACACACATTTTTGCATTTTATTTTTTATTTACAAATGATGGATATTATAATTGATTTATTTATATTGGAAATACAACATAAGTATTTTTTTGTGCATTGCAAAATTGAAATTATTATTATTTTTTTAAAATCGAATCTCAAATAATTTGATGGCTCTTTTTTTCTTCTTCTTTTTTCTTTGACAATATACATGTCGTCTCAAAGCAGCTCCACAAACATCTGTTTTCTTAACTTGAATGAATGAATTGGCCACGACCTGCATGTTCTTAGACGTTTCTGCACGTCCTTCTAATGCTTTATAGAAGCAACTGACTCCAACATTTCGTGAAAGCACTATGCAATAAAAAAAAAAAAAAAAAGCTCTGCATATAGGCTAAATAAAGTTCATAAATAATTCTGGTATTAATAAACTTCAGAGGGTCTAGGGTAGCGCCCGACGCACTTTAAGAGCCCACTAGTCCGGGGGAATGAAAGCGCGCGACCTTTTCACGGCATTAAATCTCCGGTGCGCACATGAGAGACAGAGAGAGGACACCAAAAGGCTCGTAAGCGATCGCGAAAGAAAACGAGTTTTTATTTTAGATTGATCATTTCTTCCCCCCCATGCCTCCGTGCTCCTTACCTTCATTTGGAGGATAAACGCGCGCACTCGACGCTGTGCGTGATATCCATAATAAGAGAGCCCAAGCCGCTGAGAACGCGATCGTTGCCATTTGCGCCGTTTGCGAGCGCCGCTGAAGTCGCGGAACGAGCGAGTGAAGAGCGGAAGAAAAAAAACGCCGCGCGCCTCGGACAAGGCGAGGGGGCGGGCCTGCCGAGGCTGTCCGTCACCGCGAGGCAGCCAATGGCCGCGCGCGAAAGTCGCTACAGTAGGCCTACTGTGCAGTATTAATCACAGCACGAAACCAAATGCGCGGACTAAAAACGCGCACCATAGCGTACAGAACCGTTTTATATATATATAGTAGCAGAACCGTTATATATATATATATATAGTGGCAGAACCGTTATATATATATATATATAGTGGCAGAACCGTTATATATATATATATAGTAGCAGAACCGTTATA
>JAOUQW010000040.1:15248040-15265014 GCA_028565825.1 Olivaichthys viedmensis | reverse complement strand
TGTAAAGCTGCTTTGTGACAATGTCCATTGTTAAAAGCGCTATACAAATAAAATTGAATTGAATTGAATTGAATAGGTTTACTTTTGCTTTGATGCTGAAATGACATTCTGTCATACAATAGGGTCCTCAGTTATAATAAACTAATGAGCTAATGCAGTTTTGTCAAAATGTATTTTCCAAATGATTATTGCATTTTTATTTTAATATTACTGATATAAAAATGTTTTCTCTTAGTTGCTGAAAGTAGTAACTCATAATGCATGGGGTTCAATACTAACTGAGTCAGTATCAGGTGTTGGTCATTAAGAGACAACGATTAAGTCTGGAGGTTAGAAAAGCACACATATTACCATGTTCATTTACTTTTAAAGAATGAAGCAAATGGTGTGCGAATAGGACATTAAGACGTATTTAATAAAAAATTTCAATACCTATTTGGTAGTGTGTATTTATCCTGCTACTGCACTATGTGTGTATTCATACGGAGGAGACTGGCAGTCTTGGGGCCTGCGTGATAAGCTCAGGGACGTCTGCACGTTGTCTAAGCACCTTCGGTTTCCCAGCAATTGTGCTCAAGTGCTCCCAGAATTCTCGAAGGGTTACAGGGGTCACGATCGAGCTGTCATCCCTCAATCCATTAATGCTTTTTTCCGTCTTTACATGAAGCAGAGGCTGTCTTCACGGAGGGGCAAAAGTTAAGGTTAGTGCCACGCATGTAAACACACTTAAACAATGATAGCATGTAGAACACACTCATGGGAGCACATGAACTGGAAGGAGTAGACGCAATATAACGCCACAAAGACACACAACATTCGTACACAAGTGTTTCTAGATTTAGAGGATGGATTAAAAGTATATGCATAGGAAAACCACACACACACACGCACACACACACACACACACACACACACACAGTCTGCATGCACTTGATCAGGGCAAAAATGTATCACTTGCGAGCCCAATTAATTGCTGAAAAGTCACACATTCACACCACATAAACACACACACACTTGCCATGTCGCTGTATTAGGTCACTTAGAAAAACGGTACGCATTTTGCCAACCAAAAACAAACTTACACACACACACACACACACACACACACAGATACACTGGGCCCCACAGGAACCAGGGCCAGAGTGGCACAATAAATCAAAGTGCCAGGGACCGGGGACGGCAGGAGCTCACACACACACACACACACACCTTGGATCTAAAGGAGAGTCTTTGTGTGGTAGCTGCTGAGGGAGAGAGCAGATAACAGATGGATTTATGACAGGGATTAAACCTGGGATTAGGGCACCTTGAACTGCCATGATAGCGCAGTTTATCATGTCACGTTTAGCATTGTCACAGATGCTTAAAGAGACCGACTGAGAGAGAGAAGGAGCAAGTACTCTCTTTTCATCTCTTCCGCTCCTTTTTTCTTTATCTCTTCTTTATCTGTATGCAATTCCAAACTCTGGAAGCCGAAATATATATAATGTGATATAAAATGTATTTCCGGACTACACAGCTCTAGTGTTTGATAGCACAGGCGTCGCTAAGGCCAATCATTCAGGGTTCGAGCCACAACGTTTTAAGGAGCTACTCAGGAGCTGATCGGTTGGGGATCCAATACTATTCTTATCGGCGGTAATTAAGTGCAACACAGGTGTTTTAATAGCATGGTTGGGGGTTTTTTTTCAGATTTTTTTTTTTTTTTTTTTACAGAAGATTAGAAAAGGAGAAAAGGTTACCAAAGTCCTTATACAGTATAAAGTATCCTGATACAGTCTCTGAGGTAGCTCAATTAGCCAATTTCTAGAACTACACTAGCGTTCAAAAGTGTGGAATCAATGTTTTCAGTAATATAAATAGATCCATCTATAAAATGATTGCAAAAGGATTCTAGTGTTTATGCTCTTAGGTTTCAAATCATTTGTAGAAAGCTGTAAAACATTGTGTGTCCAGAATGATGCCTCCAAAATGACCATGAAAGTTTTATAGCATCAAGAGTGATGTTAATATAAACATAAATATCCAGAATGCCTCTTTTTTTGGAAAGCGGTGATCAAATCTTGAAATGGAGACTTAAATAATATACTGTAATTATCTATGTATAATCATTTCTCCTTTATCTTAATTTTTTTTTTATCATTGACCTTTTCAAATGACTTTTAAATAGATTTTTCCTGAAAATACTTTAAAAACCAAGCAAAAACTTCTAAAAGTACCTTTTGGGGTCTGGTTCATATTATATATATTAGATATCCTACATTGTATAAGAGTTTAGTGAATAGAATAATGACTGTTCATAAAATATAACGGGTGATTCCTTTTGAACACTAGTGTATGTCCATAAGGTGACTATACAGAGATGGATTCTGTATTCTCACATGATAGATACTGCCAATGCTTTATTAGGAAGCTAACTTAACCAGCTTAAATGTTGAAATATCAGTTATTGTCACTTATACACTTTATAATCAGGACAGGTTGTTCACTATATCTTTCTCTGTACGCATACACACACATACACCTCTCTGGCACATTTGGAAGTTGGAACTATTATTATTTCACCCTCCCAAGACAGCATAGATGTACTAGGGAACTTTTTTAAATCGTGGTTCAAGCTAATGATCCTTATTTTCTGATCATTAGCTTGAACCACGATTTAAAAAAGTTCCCTAGTACACATGTTTGAGCATTTTGTTGATTTCTTTTTCTTAACCACATTTTCTCCAAATTTAGTCATTGCCAATTCCCAGTTCTATTCTACCATATGACAGCTACAAACCAGGGAGTGTAAAGGCAAACACATGCTTCCTCCGAAACATTTGAAGTAGCCACAACATATTTTCAAACTGCTGCTCATGCGACGTCACAGGGCAGCTGAAAGCGCTTGGAAGAGACCCCTAACTGCCTTATTCTGTATACATGAGCTCACAGTTTCCCACAGTTGGCTAGTGTCACACTGATTGACAGGGGAAAAGAAGAAGACCCTGGTTGAGGTATTGTTGAGTAATGCAGCAAGTGACAATAATCTTGTTCATTAATGTTCATTAGACAAGCAAACATATTATAAAATGTGTAGCCTAATATAGCTTAACGATATAAGAGAATATCAGTACAACATCTCAAACGAAATATTCAAACAAGGTTGAATGCATCGTACAAGCTGTTTGTTGTCTGAACGAATCAGTATGCTTCTAAAAAATGTGAGTACACCGGAGATGCAACTAAACAAATCAGTGAAATCTGAATGAATCTTTTTGACTCAAATGACTTGAGTTACCGAAAAACTTAAATATTTAAACTCAACTTTTTTAATTTGAATATTTTATTCAAATAGTAACACAAGTACAGTATGTGTTGTAACACAGTGTTAGAAGCATAAAAAGTGTCTTCTTTTAATATCAACATCTAATATGGACTGAATTAATTTGGCCATTTAGGCTTTTTTGGTTTATATTAGTAAAGAATTATGTCCTCTTGTTTGAGAAATATAATTTGGCAAGATCCTGATGTTCCTAAAATTAGCACATTTTGATACTTGTGCATTAATAGAGTTGGTGCTACACTCCTTGCCTGGCACCGTGCCCTCTGCTCTGGCACAGAGGCTTAAAATAATCCCTCATTCTTTTTACTGTCCTTTCCGTCCTTTACACATCGCCGCCGTCCCACCGGCTTCATTAACTGAAAATTACGCCAGTTATCCTCGGAGTAAGAAAATGTTTGATCACTTTAGCGCTGTAAAATGCACAAGAGGCTTTTAGCAGGGGGAAAAGGTGAACTGTGCGAATGGAAAACGGAACGCAAATGTTCATTTTAACCTATAAACGTATGGCACTGTCAAAACATCTGTCAAAAATCCCCAGCTTATCTAGAAATGTGATTACACTGACTCTAGGTCAATGGGTGTTTTGAAAGTTAAAAAGTATTTGAGGCATTTTTTCCCCTAATGTTGAGACTACATTAATGACAATATAAAGATGTTTCGGCTATAACAGAGAAAAAAATGTAGTTAAGAACAGAATAGTTAACAGAATAGTTAAGAATAGTGGCATTGAGTCACCACTTAGTCATTGTACTCCAGGACATTTCACAGCTCTTCCAGAACAAACTAAAAAAGAAAAATAACAGTAATGTTTTGTTAGCATGCAGTGATGCACTGTTGGCCTGAGAATGCCCCATAGGTTAGTAATTAGCAATATCGCTACACAACCAAATGCTGTGTGTTTATGAACAAGACTGGTTGCCCCCTGGAGGAGAACAGTAATCTACAACAAGACACACACACACACACACACACACACACACACCAAAGGACAGCTTTCCACATACACATTACAGCTTGTTCCAAATTGCACCATTAAAAGATCACTTAAAACATTGCTAATAAAGCTTGTGGAATCTAATAATGAAATTAAAGCTAGCAGACACATTAGTCGTGAGCCTTTAATGGAGATTCTCCACTGAAGATCACAGCTCGGCTTAATTTGCGAGTGGAAAAGCAGCCCGGTGATGGTGCATCATGTGTTTTCGTGTCTGCAGTGCCAACCCAATGTCATTTGTAATGGAATTCTAACAAGCATGAGCCATTTTGTTACATTTCATATAAAGTTAATCCTACCCCTCACTGTAACTCAAACCATTCTTACCTTTTCATATGAGTTGGCTCATGCAAATGCTTTCGAATTCGCAACCGTGGGACCGTGCGCTGGCAGTGGAGTGAAAAGGACGTAGCTAATGCTTTTGAAAGAGATGCATCTCAAAGGGAAAAGGAAACAGATGGGCTACATGCTGTTGTCTTGTTAAATGTTTAGAGACTCATCTCCAATACCTGAACGAAATTAATATGGATTCCAAGGCTAAATATTTCAAATAGCTTATAGCTTGTAGCATGTATTTCCAAGTGAGATGTTTTCATCCAGGACAAAACCAGAGACAGACAGTACAATAAACCAAATCATAAATAACTGATCTATTATGCTGTCCAGAATAAGACTAATGGTACTAAACCCATATAGATGGCTTTTATCTATATAAGTCTTTAAAATTCCTAAAAATAAAACCTAATCCTCAGCACTCTTACTCTAAGAACCCTGATTAATATAAACCACCATGAATAACATCGGCCATTTGGACAGTTGTATATTCAACTGTATGGGCCATTTGTTTTGACCTTAATTCTAAATTTGTGTACCAGCCAACTTACATTAGCCAAAGCTGTTTCAAATAGAAATAATAGATTGAAAGAGGATTGTCTACATAAGTATAGTTTCTTACAAACGACATCAGCATGATAAGATCAGATTCATCTCCTTCTGTTCCATGGTGAGGTTGTGTTGGAATTATGAACTATTTCAGCACTTCTAATAACTGTAACTCATAATGAATAGAATTATATGGACAATGGTAGGTGATCCTAGATCAGGGTATATTTGGATATGTCATCACAACATCATCAGGAGAATCTGAGAAAAATATTGACTGTATATCAACACTTTAAGTTACTTCTTATTTTGGAAAGTTTTCACTCTGCAAAATCCACCCAGATATGATTCATAATTTAATCTTGAACATGGTGGAGGTGGTGATGGTCAACGTCATCTGTCATTTCTCACATACAGAAGGTCCAAAAAAACAACAACATTGTCCAATCTGTCTTTTCCTCACATACAGAAGGTCCAAAAGTCTGAGCCCTCTACAAAGAGCAGTTTTTATATTAGCACATTTTAAACACTAATATTTTTGTAATTATATTGAACAATCAAATTATTTTATTTCCTATAATCATTTGTCATAGAGCTAAAAAATATTTTGTAAAAAAGTATTAAATTATGAAATAATAAATAATAACAGTTCCTGGCAGTGGACTCAGACTTTTGGACCCTAAGAGTACAAAAGCTGTAAAAAGTGGAGCAGCCCCGCTTTCCAACGTAGAATTTTCAGAAATTTCTCAGAATGCTCTAGTCGTCTCTGCGAGGGGGAATAAGACAATGAGCTATTTGCGACTGCACATTCAGCTGACATCATACTAATACCCCCTAAGTGGCCCCGTAGAGAAACTATGGGCCTCAGAGGGGGGGAAGACAAGATAAACTGTGTAGACAGTCAATCTAGGTGATTTTCCTGGGGTAAAATTATATTACCTTTTGCGGAAACCAAGAGTTTTATTCAACACGGTTCCTTTGGCCTGGAAACCTTAAATGAGCGCTCATTTTCTTTTCAAGTCGCTTTGTTCTCGTCTATGTCTGGGTTCCCCATGGATTCTCGGTGGGGTTGCTCAGGCTCAGATAAGTCTTAAGGTTACACAGTACACAAATACCTCTTAAATTACTTGCAATCCTTATTTAAAACCTGAAAACACATGGCCCTTTTCCACACTGGGCCAGAGCTAGTGTCGGGAACGGTGCTGATCCAGTTCTCCTGCTAACATTTTTAAGAACCAAGCCGGTTGCCCATCAGTTTGAGAGGTGAATGTTTTTCCATAGTCCGACATGAAAGTTCACTAACACGCGACACAATGTTGATAACAACCATGTTGGATAACGTCCCTTGTTTAGCTTACAAGTTGTACTTCTGGGTTTGAGAACATACAGTATTCAACAGTGTTTGTTTCTTCCATACACCATTTATTGACTCTTTGATATTAATTTAGCTTATTTTTACAATAATCTTTAAAAGCCTGCTAACTGCCCATGTCACTTGTGTTTTTAATGCCGGTCGTGTAACAACTAAAGTTGCTTTAGTAGTTATGGTGAATAAATGACCCCTCTTTTCTTCCCAACAGCTCCTGAAAGTTCCAATTCCAGACCAGCAGGTTTATGGTGGTGGAATGGAAACAATTTTGCCGGTTCTTTTGTCCTGGCAAAGCATGGAATAATTCGATATTAGGCACCAGCTACAGCATCAGCACCTGCAATGCACTGGTGAAAAAAACACCAACAGATACTGAGCTAGGAAGAGTCACACAGCTGAGCCTCATCACTATATCTGATGATGTCCCTTATGACCTAAAGGTCAAGCTGATGGTCAAAGAAGTGTAAGGATCGTCAGTTTTTTTTTTTGGTGCTCTGTTTCTGGCGCCTTCGATGTATATCTGTGAACTGCTCATCAAAGCCCAGGTGTCCTCGGAACAGCTCTAATTTTAAAGCCTTGATGAAACATTTATTGCAGAAGCAATGAAGAGAAAAGAGCAGGCAATACAACCCCGGGTTTTGTCTCTCTCTTTCATCAGCATTAAAATTGCAAACCTCCCACTAGTTCGTTGCAGAGAAATAAAATTAGTGAAGTGTGCACCCACAGTCTCAAGCCTCCTACATACACCAGCTCTCCAGACGGAATGACATGAAGACTCGAGCGGACACATAGCAACATCCCACACACTGCAGGCCAGGGGAGGGTGTACAATTCTGAGTGTGTTTTTTGGCAAAAAGAAAGATGAAGTGGCAGAGCAAAACTGATCATAATGGAGAAATAGGCTACAGAAGCAATACAAACAATGAAAATGTACCTTTTGAATAGAATAGAGTGATCAAAATGCAATCATAACGTATCATTATGGAGAAACATTGTACAAAAAAAAAAAATCAAGGGTGTATCCCAAACATTAGTGTTTGGTAAATTCATTTTAAGCAAGTAACTAGCAAAGAGAGCGTCATAACGTACATTGTAACCTATTTAGTACCTAGCCTGCTACCTACAAGATAGCATGCTACATAAATCAACACACTCCACTAAGCCTAACGGAAGGCACATGGGAACATATATGAGCTCTAGCTATATGTTTATGTATGCACAATCATTTTCAATGTTGCGTTTGTAAACCAACAAGCTGATCGCAGCAATCTCGCAGTGTTAAAACTGGCTTTGATTGCAGTGACTTATGGGTAATACATATGGATCCTTGGTCACTTAGACTACACAGTATGAGCCCTCGAATATAACAACTATCAAGTTCCAATTCTATACGTTCTAGCATTTAGAACGTTTCTTAAAATGGCTAATGTTCTAGTAAGAACACTAACTAGGCGAGAATTGAGGTGAATTTAATGTAATGGAGTGGAGGAAGAGGGACAGGTGAGTGTGTGTGTTTGCAGTAACACAGCCTGAGAGACTGTAATGTGACAGAACCACATTGATTTTAGGGCAGTAAAAGGGAAATCTACTCTAACTCTCATACACAACACTTGCTCCTGTCATTATGTAGTACGCATCGACACGCCAAACCTCAGCAAATGTTACTGCAATGTTCAGAGGACATTCTGTCTCTAATTATCATCAAAGCGCTTAACAAAGCAAGCCTTAAAGCTCCACAAGCACTGATTTACTGAGAATGTTTCTCCTGCTTTCTCAAATACTATTCTATCAGTCAAATCCAGTACATCCAAACTAAGGGTGGAACGATATGAAAAGATCATGGTATGATATTGTAATTTTTGGTACATCATGGCATCTGTGAACAATTTCACATTTCAAAGAGGATGACCTTAAATGGCAAGTCAGTAAAAGGTATTCAATTATTTTATATATATATATATATATAAAATATAAAAAATAAATGCTAGAATATATTTAAAACTGACATGTTAAAAGGATTGCTTTTAAAAAATGATTTTGTTAAAAAATAATGTCGTATTAATGTTCTTTTCAATTTTTGCCTAGTCTGTTTGCTCTTCAGGTTGAAGCAATGTGGCATGCGGAGGAATAAAAAAATTTTGTGATGTCATTATCTATACCAGTCTATAATTATTTCAGATTTCCTTATCATGGAATACCATCATACTATACCAAAAAATAAGGCAGAGCTGGTGTGTTTTTTTTTTTGAGGAAGTAAACGACTAAATGAAAATCAGACCATCTATTGCAGAAGGCCACCCGCAGCAGTTCAACTTTAGAGAGACAGTGCCCCCTTCTGCTGGTGAGAGGAACTGTCAGTGTGTAAATCTCTTTTAAGCATTCAGAAGGAGATGAGCTGTGTGTGTGGGTGCATGCTTCCAACAGAGACAGACATGTTGTTCCCCCTTAGCAAAGTGGGGTTAACATCTGGGGCAAACAGATGATTAATATTTGCTGAACATCATTTATACACACACACACTTCTACATACATAAACATACACACCGAGTTGCCAGTTTATTAGTTACTAGATCAGTATGCCTAATAAACTGGCAGCTCAGTGTACATATAGAAAAAATCCTGTCTCACCCTGGATGGTCTTACCCTGGTGGTATATTTTTTGTAATGCATTTGAGTGTATGGCACAGTATTTTTTCTGTTCTAGGATTGCCCTTTTTCTGGACTGAGATTAATGTTGTCATTCCTGGAATCTGTTCGAGCCAGCTTATGTGTTGCAGCTCCATGTGCTCCCATTACCAGTGGGACAACCTTGGCACATTCTGTCCAATTGTTCTTTCAGTCCCAGTATTTCTCCAGCTTCTTATATTTCTTCCTTGATGTTACTGTCACTTGGGATGGACACATCTATATCACCACTGATGTTTTCTGCTCCTTATCTATTATTACTATGCCTGGTTGGGTCTCTTGTTTATCCGTCAAGATCTAGATGTCCCACAGAACCTAAGCTGTGTTCCACTACTCCCTGTGGTACCTCCAATTTTCCTTGCACGGTCTGCACCTTGGGGCTTGACTGATGTGATACACCATGCTTTAATCTAGTGCAGAGTGTTTGTATACAGTGCCTTTGTGCTATCCTTTTCCAGCCACTGGTAGGATTATCCTTATATCAGCCCCCTCTGCTATCTGTAAGTGGTAACTTTCATGAAGGGACTTTTTCTGCCTTGGCACCTCCTCTGTGTCCATATTATCCTCTATCTGTTTGAGCCATTCTTTAACAGCTCATATTTGGGAGCCATTCCTTGGATGTTCTTGTTACTGCCAGTGCTGAGCAGCCAAATAATATCCTATGGTGGTCCCTTTCCACTGATGGACGGGTAGAGGGGGGCTGACAAATTGTGCATAGCAATAGATGGGCTGCATTCGGTAATTGTATATCTACAAAGTGCACGCATATAGTAAGTGCACATTATAATAAGGCCAATGAGTGTAGCTACAAGGCAGGTGTACCTAATAAATTGACTTAGTGTATACATACATGTGTTCTAAATTGAAAAGGACAGGCAACATGCACAAACCTAAGAATATAAGGGACCTTGAAATGTTCTGCATGGAGGAGTGTCCAAGATCCCTTGAAGTGTCTCCAGCCTTGTTAGAAATTACAGGAAGAGGCTCAGTGCTGTTATTCTTCAGGGAAGGCTTCACTACATATTAATTCTGGGGGTGCCAATAATTTTGAAATCAGTGTTTTGCAGAACAGTGTTAAAATCATACTGTACACTGGCCCCATATGTTTCAAAAGTTCAAAATAGCATTCATTGCATGTGTCACGGCTGCGTAGCGGCGGGAACAGGACACATGCGCACAGCCGTGCGCGTGACAGCATGTGCTATTTTATTCATTTTATTCTATTTATTCACATTCATTTTCCATGAAGGGTGCCAATAATTGTTGACTGTAATTTTATATGCAAGTCTATTATATATCTTAGATAATAATATTTTATTTTATTTAAGATGCTATAGTATAGATACACAGTAAAATATGCAATGGCTGAGTATAGGATTAACCTTATATTGCTGATAGCAGTAGAGTCTATTTGAGCACTTTTTGCTATTATATACTGTATGTACAGTATAATAATAAGATATACAGTGCGTAGATATATGTGTAAGAAATCCTCCTAGGTGCAGTGTTGCCAGGTCTTTGGTTTTCCCATAGAACCCATAGAACCTTTTAACTGCTTTATGTGCATGTTGCGGGGGGGTTAGGTGTTGTGCATACATTAATTATATCTATATTAAAATGTATTAAAATCCACATTCAAATAAAATTGACTTTTTCCCAAAAACCAAGCTGACCCCCAAGATCATCACAAACACACATTGCCATGGAAACACCCAATACAGTAAATGTTACATGCACTAATGGCCACTCAAGGTGGTCTCCTTTCATACTTGTGCCTCTTGATCTCATTCTCAATATTTGCTCTGTGCATCACTGTATGACTGTATTAAGCTGTGCATCAGAGAATTGGTCTACACGTTCTCATAGCTATTCTTTATTTATGACAATATCTGTAATAATACAAGACCGTTTTAGGACCTTGGTGAAATAACTATTTGGAGAACCTGCATGTGTTAAAAATGTATGATGTTTTATTTAAATATTACAATAAATTTGGCAGTGATCGTCATGTTGGAGTGTGTAGGGTTTGGAAGGGGGGATATTTCAAGTTTGGGTATTGGGCTGGGTTTATTAACTCATCACACAGACCTTGCAACCCTGCCTAGATGCTAAAAGGTGCTAACACAAAGATGAATTGGTCAAAAAACTTGAAGCTGTTGAAGATATTATATTACGTCAGCATTTTAAGTTATAAAACATTTATAACACGATCAAATGAATTGCTTTCTTATTCCACACACTAGAGCTGTACACCTCCACCCATTTTCACACCAACAGCTGTGTTAGACTGGATGCCACACAAACACACTCGGAGACGCAGTCAGACAAGTTATACATATTTACATTAGCCTCACGTTGCTTCTTCATATTGAGAACATTTTCTAGGTCACTGGGAAGCACAGCATGTTACTTTGCTCTTTTCGCTCAGAGGAGGTAAAATCATTTTCACCACTAAATGGGTCATGGTAAAGAAGAGGCCTGCGCGCATTACATAACAAATTTTCCCACATACACACGCCGCATGCAGTGTCATCGCAGATACGTATACTTAACCTTAAGCCTTAACTTTCATATTCTGTTCACTACTTTACAATAGATGTCCCATTGACACGGACCACATCTTCTATTTTATGTGTTTTAAAATGCCCATTAAAAATCTTTTATCTAACATATTAGAAATATGGAAACACACACAAAAGCCCACGTGCTTGGCGATTCGTTAAACAGCAGGTGTGTGTCCATAGTAAATAAGTAAATAAGTGATGGATGGAATGGGACAGCGACTTAAAATCACCTTTTTGTTTCAAGTTTACCGGTAACTTTTAAAACTTAAAAAACTTTTTTTTTCTTTTTCTCCTAGTTACTTGGTTTGACCTGATCATGATCTCTGTCACTGAATTTGGGTGATAAGTTGGGTAATGAGTATTGTACTTCTTCAAATTTGGTTATGAGATGGCCTACAATTTTGTCCACTTTGAAAGCTTCATGGAACCTAAATCCGTGATTGGTGTTTTTACAATGTCTACATGTACTTTCGCCAAAATTTCTCCACTTTCAATGTAAATTAGGAGGCCCTCATCTTGGGTAAAGATGTGGTCTCAGACTTTTGGACCCCACTGTACGCCTTAGGCAGAGTTCACCAGGACATTTTGGCATGCATTAGTAAACGCTGGTTTGTTGTTGTGTGTTTGTGGGTGGAGTGTAGTGTAAAAGAGCAGAGTGTCATTTTGATGCTTGTTTTCAGTCAATGCATTGTTCTTATTGAAATCAGTGGCAAAAAAAGTGTTATCAATGTCCTTGTGAATGTACCCTTATTTAACTGTATGCTACAGTATGTGCTGATATTAAATTTTTGTATCAGAATAATTGCCTAACCTTTTATTGATAAATATAGATAAAAGATAATACCAAAATATTGCATTTGAAAACTACTTTTTACTGTAAATGAACCTCGACAGGAATTGCATGTGGGATTATAATGTTGTTACTTCTAGCATATGCATACATGACTCACAATTACTAATAATCTTCCCTATGCAGAGGCAGTGATGACAATTTGAAGCGTGCCTGATAATAATATCATGTGTGTTTTAATATCGTGACATATCACCCAGACGATATAGACGCCTGCCTACTCCATGAGCAATAAATAGTGACCTTGGTATTATAAGGTTCCATCTCCCATTCTCCCATCTTAACCCAGATAGAACCTTATAATACAAATGTAATTTAATGGCAACATTCTTGTACATAACACAAAGTGTCAGGTAGTACAATTAACTATTGATGTCTTCTGCACGAGTATGGACGTCTAATTTTTTTGTGTGATGTTATACTATATTTTTTATATACTATAGTTCTGTACATGTACCAGAAATGCATTTCTTCTGAAGTCAGTTTTCTCAAAAGAAAGTTAAAAGACAGTCTAGAGCTTTGGCCCACAAGTTAAATGTAACCGAGTAATAAATACAATATCATTGTACCGTATACAAGATAAATTGTAATTTTCTTGATGTTCAACAGTCGAGAATAAATCGCCTCCTTCCGCTCACGCAAACCTGCTTGCGGTTTTTCTTTTGCATCATAAGCATATCTTTAAAATCTCAAGCAACTTTGGCTTTCCTGTCCCCTTTATCTTGAAGCTGTTGTCCCCATTTATGTCACCGCACCTTCTTCTGAACCTACCACACAGTAATTGTTGCATATGTGTGGGTGTGGTAGCGTATGCTATCTCCCTGTTCAGTAATATATAAAACAGCACACGTGTGCGTAGCTAGTACGCTTGCCATCATGTCTCTGAAAGGTTTGGTGACCATCATCTTCATCGGGTGCTGGCTTTTGTGTGCGTTCTGTCCGACGATGGACGCATGTGAGTTTTGGAAGGATTTCTTTTTCGTTTTCCAATAATTTGATGACTGTAGACTGGAAAATTTGTTCCATACTTTTAATCTTGTCTTACACTTCTCGCACTATTCACATTTTACAGTATGTGGTGCTGTGTATATTGGATGCACAGGATTCGCCTGTATTGTCTTGTATGTTGGACGATATTTCATCCCACTGTAAATAAATGTGTATAAGGAAAGAAAATATGTGTACAATAAAAATCCATTTGACTTGTGAAATATATGCAGGTAGCAAATCATTGTCTTTGAGTGGCAAAGGTTTTAGTTAGAATCTCATTGTGCTAGTCGTTAATGTTTAAACAAAACCCAAAAATAAAGTACTAAACTGTACATTTCACGGTACAAACACTGGTCACTGGGGTGGTCACCAAAAGTACCTTTAGTTAGAGAACCTAGAGAATGCAGCAACTCATTTAAGGTACATGTGGACCTTATGGACCACTGTTATATCTTTAAGGGCACATTTACATTGTCTGTTGTTTGGGGAACAAATATGTACCCGTTCAGTACCTTTTCTTGACAGTGAATATCAAGGTGACTGCATTTATGTGTTATAATTGTGAAGATTATTAGTTCCTCAAGTTCGGTTACTTGGACTTCCTACTACCAGACATTTAAAATGACTTGAATGACTGAAAGCCTTTAAAGACAGATATCCATTATCGTTGATTATTCTGGAGGGGAGCTGGTGTCTTTTTAGGATTCGTATGAAAGCCTTCATATGTAGTGACACTCCAGGGTAAAATTGATCAGAACTCATTTTGACTTGAAATATTTGTTTTAATGAGTCATCAGCTTTATTATTTGCATTTCTAGATTTGTATGCAGAACACACTTCATCTATTTGACTCCTACTGCCTTAACCTTCTTCAAACCTCTTTTTATGTTCACTACGTAGCAATGGGTGCGCTGTTGATCTCGTTTAATCTCATAGCAATACAATCGTAAAAAGTGTTCATATAAAATACAATATATGTCAAGCATTAGCATTTTAAACCATATTTCTGGGAATGTGTGTGTACAGATGGGAGTGTAAATTAAGAGATAGAGGTCATGTGGCAAACTACAATCACCATTTTGTTTTATATTCAAGCATTTTTATTTCACCTTGTTGCTCTTGGGTCAAAATGGCCTGAAAATCTCTGTAATATAAATATGATTTATTTATTTTAAAAAAAATTGTTATGTTCATTAGGGAAGAAAAGAGTTTCAACGCTTTTAGTATTGTTCCACTTTTAGTACAAAATTTCAGCAAAATAGGGTTGAAAAAATGTAAATGTTGTTGCATTGTTGGTTCACAGTGGTGTAAGTAGTTTTCTCTGCTCTAACACAGTTGACTGAGCTCATTTGCTAGCAAACCCTTCACAGGTTAAATAAGGTTTAAATTAGGTTTTTAGGGAAATAACCCTGTGAAGTGTTATGGCATTCTTGCATCATGCTAACATTCAATGCAACGTCATCAAAAGCTGCATTTCGGTAGGCTGCCGTATTTATAGATTGTGCAGATGTAAAATGACAATATTGTGTGTGTGTGTGTGTGCGTGTGTGTGTGTGTGTGTGTGTGTGTGTGATGCCAGATGGGCCACTGAACCATGCCTGCTGTGTGAAGTACACTCGCAACGCCTTGGACTTCAACCTCATCAAAGGTTACGTGGAGCAGAGTTCCCGTGAGGTGTGCCGCATCAATGCCATCATGTGAGTCAGCCAACCAAAATGCTCCCCCGACCCGTTACCCACAATGCCGAGTGGTTACAAATGCTTCGTTCATACACTCGCATATGTCAGCATACTACTAATATGAAATACACAGCTCTCAGATAACCAGAGTCTGTGTTCAAAACCACATACTACTTTACTTTTAGCATTAGGGTGGGGTATTATTTTGATAATTATTTAATACAGCAGAATGTGGTTTTAGACACAGCTGCTTAGTACTAATTACCACACTAGTACTGTATGTGGAATCAGCCCTGCTATATACACAACCCAAGTAACAACCCCTTGCAAACAGATTAATAGATTTATATCATATTAAAACGTGACAATTGTGTGTGTGTGTGTGTGTGTGTGTGTGTGTGTGTGTATTATTTATTTATTTATTTTTCTTCAAATAAATCATGATCTTTTTTAGATTCCTCACAAAGCGCAACAAGAAGGTCTGCGCGAGTGCGGAGGACGAGTGGGTGAGGAAGATTCTAGCACGTCTGAGGTACCTCACTTCTCAAGTGCCCTTTACAACCTTTGTTAACCTGAAGCCTGATAAATGTGTTCTTAGTCATGTTGAATACAAATTAATTGGCCACAATAATTATCAAGAGACAAAAAATATATATAATAATGAAATAAAAAAAAATTCTCAGGGTTTCGTTTACTATACAGCGTGTCACTATTTCAGTAAACAGGACATGCTTCCTGCCCACGGTGACGCTAACTTGTTTATTTCTTTGCAGCAATAAAATGAAAAAAATGTCCCAGCTGCCTCATAACCAGGTCAGCGACATCTCAACTCAGAACGCCACCACAAGCTCTTAAAAGTCTCTTCATGCAACTGCATCTTATTTCTATAAGCCACTGTATTTTCTTTTTTTCTTTTCCTTTTTTACTATCCTAGTTAAATGCTCTTGTTAATCCAGTCCTATGCAAGTAGTGCAAATAATCTTTAAGATAATGCAATGTATTCTGGGCAACATTTATTATTATTTTTTTTTAACCATTTATGGTTTTTTAAAACTACTATATCTATAAATTGTGAAATAATGTTTATTCGTTTTATTATATAGACATGCATATTTGTATTGTTGTATTAAATTATAACATACAGTGTGTATAAGTTCTACATTGTTACCAATAAAACATATAATCAAATTGAAGAAAAAAAAATCAATACCAGGGACAATTATGTCCAGCATAAAATGTATTTGCCCTAAACAGAGCAAGGCATGTCAGTCAAATTATGTTTGAATTGACCTGTGCCAAGTTACATAAGACATATATATAATAATGTCTAATATCTCAAAGGCCCAATTGTCCTTCTAAAATACACTGACTGTATCTTTAACCAAAAGCAATGACTTTACATTTAGTGGCTTAAGAGATTAGTTCTCATCAGTGGTTTTATGAACTTTGAGCACTAGAGAGCGCATTTTGGCATTATGCATCACCTGACAGACAAACAGAATGAGAGAGAGAGAGAGAGAGAGAGAGAGAGAGAGAGAGAGAGAGAGAGAGAGAGAGAGAGAGAAAGAGAGAGAATGAGAGAGAGAGAGAGAGAAAGTGTGAGAGAGAGAGAAAGGGATACTCAAAGAGAGAGAGC
>JAOUQW010000040.1:15206259-15217295 GCA_028565825.1 Olivaichthys viedmensis | reverse complement strand
TCAAATGACTTAAAAATAAAAATTCTAAATGTTTATTATATATATATATATATATATATATATATATTTTTTTTTATGTTAGTGGTTTATTTTTTGTTACGTTGCCATGTGGCGACATCGTACGACAATAGAAATTGGCCTATTGAACATTTCATTATTTTTGTCATTGCTAGAGGTATACATTGCATTTGGAACATTTAACACTGATGATGTCCTTTCAACCAGGATTTTTGCACGTTTATTTTGTTATAAATAGAATTTTCAACTTTCAAACTATCTGGGTCTATTCTCACTTTCTTTCAATATGAATCCCCCCTCTCTCTCTAAATTATGAGAGAGTTATATTTTAGCTAGAGGTAGGACTTTACACAGAACACGAACATTTCTCAAAGCACACGTGTGTCTGCTAAAACTGGCTCTTCCTCACGTCCTCCATTATCAGTTCACTCCTCACTATGGTCTAACTCATCCTCACTGTTATCTATAGGAACAGGCAATGCCATCCTCTTTATATTCTGGCCATAGAAGATTTCCGTGTGCATGTTCTGAACAAAAGAAATATAAACCATTATTATGAAAGCTGCATTAAATAAGAGTGGAATAATACATAAAATAAAAGTTGAATAATACATTTCTTCTTTGTAAAGATCACAAAAGCAATGGTAGTACCATCATCGTCTTGCTAATTCACTGAAGACCTTTCTGTGGACTTCACTTGCCAAAACCTTTATCTTACAATGTTGTGGCATGGCAACTTAGATACTTTACTAAACAAAAATACAATACTTTTACAAAAACAAGATTTAAACAACGTCAGAAAGTATTTCAATTACCAAATATTTAGTGAGTAATTTTGTTTGTGCACAGCAAAATTATGCAGATTATTAATAAAATAACAGAAAATTGCAGCGCTCTTATGAGGGAGGCTCAAAATGATGTTCAGCGTGGGAAAGAGGAGGACTGTGGGAGATTTAAATGTCAGGTGTCTTCATCCAAGTACATAATTGGCACAACTAAAGCCCACCTACTTAAAAAGGCCAATTATTGAATATATATTTTCTTTAAATTCTCCAAAACAAATCCAGATAAATGGTATGTTGCCATATGGCAACAACGTGCAACCATTGAAGTATTTAAGCATTTGCAAGCTGTGCACGAAACCAGAACCATGCTTTATTATGTACAAATGACTTCCTTCCTTTAAAGCCGGACAACTTTTTGAACTTTTATCTAAGACGCCCACGCTTTTCGCTCGTAATCGCAAATAATCATGAAAAATGCAATACTTCAACAGAAGTAGCTCCACCTGCTTATAAATATTTATAAGCATGTGGTGAGCGCACTGTGCAGAAACTGTGTTCTCTAGTTTTGTACATGTCCACTGTGCGTGTATGTGTGTGTGTGTTTCTGTGTTAAGGCTATCTGTGAGGTTTCCACAGACGTCTAGGGTTTAAAGAGCGATGCTTAGGCTTAGTGGCACAGCCGGACGCATTTCCCTTCTTATTTGAGAAAGAAGCTAAGATTTAGATCTCTTAAATCACAACATAATCCTTTGTGTGTAAGAGGGAAAGAGAAGGAGAAGAGAAGAGAGCTGCTCCGTCTCTCTTTATATGGTGCGCTCGGCACGGCCTAAAAATAATCAAGTTAGCGAAAGTCATACTGGGCTTTAAAGGAAATCAATCTTCAGGATTTCACAGCCGCGTGTTTTAATGATTTAACGGAGCAGCCAGAGGCTGGATCGGATCTCCTTACTTGTCATCCGCCATTTATTTACACCCTTGCGAAGACTGGCCAGTATTTAAGATGCGTCTGGTGGCCAGATTTTTCTGCAGCACTGGACAGGCATCGGGACCAATTTGGTTTTAGATGGAGAAACAGTGGGCTTACATAACGCGTGTTGCGTAACTAGCCATTATTTAGGTGCAAATTCAATTCAGCTGTCTATTTCCAAAAGAGCTTGGAGCTACAGTGACATTTAGCACACAGCATGGTTGAGTCAGCCCAGGCGCTTTCAGATAGCTTTGAAGAGATCCTCAACGTACACTGAGAGCTTGGTAGAAGTGTGATGAAAGGTTATGTGGGTTTCAGTGTTTACATGGAGCATCCTCCATGTACATTAAGGAGATTAGCAGGCATGATAGTCTGGTCGAAATGTGGAAATTACCGTACAATGGTCTGGTTTGGGGAAGACGAGCCGAAGTTCAGTGCAGTAGGTCAGGATAATTTAGCAGAGCTAAAATCTTTCTATTTCTTAAAGGAATGATTTGACAACGCTCAATGTTAGTCATGAGTATTAGCATCGTTGGGTCAGAGCGTCCTTTTAAAGGATATTCAAGTCATATTCAGTTTCTATCAGAGACAATAGAAGCTAATAGTAAAATAATGTAGATATTGCATGAGCCTCTTTCACACATAGAACCTAGAAAATTGTCGAAGTTAAAAAAATGCAGACGTAAAGTGGCCCCACTTTCTTGGACATTGTTCAATGAGAATGAAGGGGAGGAAAGTGTTTTCTCGAAGTCTCTGTCCATTTTCCCATCCAAACAAAAAAATATTTCATGTGCTTCGCTATTTTATATCCCCTCTGATACTTTCCTAGCTTTTTTCGGTAGCGATTGAAGAGATTCTGTTAACAGGCACAAGGACGCCTCGGATATGAATCAAGCAATACATATACAGTTGGTAGCAGTAACTTTAGCCAAATTAAGCATAGCTAACAAGTTAAAATAGCTATTCAAAAAAAATCTGTTTAATAAACTAAACTGCACTTTTAGGTGCAATTTCTGTGTACTCAGTCTGTAACACTCAAAGTGGTTTCAGGCTTACTATTTTAGAACCCTGCAGTCTTTAGGTTTCTGGATATTGTTTTGTCCTATATCATCCTAAACAGTACCATTTGGTGAGTGATTTCTTCCTTTTGCTCCAAGAGCTAGAATCAATTTCACTTTGGAATCGGTCCGATTTTCAGACATACCCTTTCGTTTGGCTTGTGTTTAAATCTCTGTGTTTAAAGCAACTTGCAGGACAAGTGCGTCATACACTGTCATCATCTAACACGGTTATGCCCACTGGAAACATTACCAGGAATTACTAGGCCTGGTCCCGACAAATTGCCAGATCAACTTTCCAGACCTAACCCCGTCCCGGTCAATTGCTGGAACATTAACGGGTAAATCTGCACGTGTGAAAGGGATTATAGTTAAATGTCTTAAGGCTTTCCCAAAGTAGATTTGAAGTTAGGGTATTCAATTCAAAGTTAACATACCTGCTTTTCTTTGCCAAAGCAATTATAAGGTAGTAGCAAATACTATGCAAACAAAATGCCAATAAAATGACTTTTATTGTACTTGTAACAAAACTTTATGTATTGTACATTATATGATACATGGTTAATATTTGAACTGCAAATAGAAATGCCTTTAAGTGCACTTGTTTTGAAACCGGCAACAATTAAACAAGGAATGGATATTTCAACCTTTTCAGGGCTAATTGTTCATTGTATTGTGGTATTTTGGTCCCTGAGGCACAAACATGTTGTTGCACTATTGGGTGAACCTTTCTCCAAGTCTCCAGCTGGCCTCGATGTTCAGCCCAGATTGTACTCATAGCAGTTTTGCTATTTCCCCACTGAGGTGAAGACTTGAAGGTGCTGAGGTTTGAGACTCTCAATAGTGACTCCTGGCTGGCATACATGGAGTTTAGAACTCTGAACTTTAACCTGCAGCAGCCAGAGCTGCATTTGGAGGAAAGGCGGTTATTTCCTTTGGTTCTCTGCTCAGCTCCACTGGATATTTACCTTAGCGACTCAAACGTGCCACTTGACCCTAACAGGCCAGAACTAATTCCCTCAGCCCCAAGCCAGATGCGAAGGTTTTGCTTTGGTTTGATGCTCAAAGCTCGTTTAGAGTGTGTGCGTGCGAGTGTGTGTCTCTAAAACCCAACAGGGACAGTTCATGTTGGGGCGACAGGAAACGGGTGAACCTAATGATGTGCCGTTCAAAAGGAACCCCTCCTCTGAAAAACAGATGTTCGTTTGTGGACTTAAAGACAATAATGATCTTAAACTACCAAATGATTGCTGCCAGAAATTATGTGAAGCCAAAGAAGGACTCGACAGAAGCCCTGAACTGACATATTTGCCCTGCTTCAAAGTTGCCAAGCGATGCCGAAAAGTGACTGATGAATGGAGTTAAGGCTCTTCAGACAAAGCGCTCGGGCTGCAGAGAACCAGACGTCCACGTTATCCGCCTGACTGCAGTGCTGCTTGAAAGTGCCTAACCTCTACCTCCTCTCTAAACAGAATGCTTTTAACAGTGTGTGTGTGTGTGTGTGTGTGTGTGTGTATGTGGGAGATTGCTGGCCATGTATGGTAATTGCATGTCGTTCATATTCAAAGACAGCTCACCATATGGCATAGCAGTTATTACGTTATGTGTACTATGTGTGTGTGTGTGTGTGTGTGTGTGTGTGTGTGCACCACACACCCTGCTAAAAACTTTGACCACCCTCTAAAATACTTTCTGACTCCCGGCAATGGTTCCCCAATGGAAATATAAAAGCTGAGTGCAAGGTCTAACATTTGAAAATAAATAAACAGAAACTCATAAGCCTGTCTTTGTCGCTGTGTGATTATTTCTCCAAATGTCACAATCATGGCACTCTGGGGAAAGAGCTCAGCTTTTTTTTTTTTTTTTACCCAGAAAACCATCCTGTAGCAACATTGATTTGATCTGCAATGTCTGAACCCAACTGCGCACATATACACACACACACACACATGTCTCTGTTTAAACACAGGCTGTATTTGTAATTGACCCTTGTGCCTTAGTTGATATGTTTAAACTGTATGCCATTGGCAATCATGTTGTTAAAGCGGCATGATGGAACGGCCTCGCCAACCTCGTCTCCAAATGACCAGAGCAGCACGGAAAATAGTTCAGGAACCTTCACTGTCTGAGCTGTTCCAGATTATGTGCGTTCAAACAATTTCCCATGGTAACAAGCCTAGGCAAGCCAAGTTTAGCTGGGCGAATGAAGCCTCATATTAGGGCTGGGTGATATGATGATGTGATATCGTAATTGCGATATATATTAACATCATGATGCACTTTTTCAAGTATTGTGGGTATCGTCAGATGTCAGTGCTTTTATGACTCCATTGTGGCACTGTAACAAGTAATCGATTAGACGTTAAAATCTGTTTTTGTACCAATCTTTCATTTTCCCTTGCTAAATATTAAATGTTTTTGTAAATGTTAAATGATGACATTTGTAATCTTATAGTTTTTCATAATTTGGCAAAACCCCAGTGAAACTAAATATCGTGATACATGTTGTCTTCAAGTATCGAGATATGGTATTCTGATCATATCAGCCACCTATACATCATATTATACCCTTCATATATCATATTATATATTAATTACCTACCAAAAAACTAAGAATACTAACAAGCTAACATTAGCCAGACAGAAATATGTTAACAGTTTAGCAAGACAATACTAACAACTGGCAAACTGTTAATCAAACAATAGTGTACTAACAATAAGTTTTTGCCCCCTCTCTTCATGTTAAAAGAAAGTCAAATAAGCACTTGTTGAATGACATGGCTCTCCTTTAGCTAAGCTTTAGCATCAGACAGGAAGGGGAAAGCTTTAGAGAGACGACTCTAGTGGCCCAGGCATTTGAGAAGCCTACGATATTTTCGTTTGCTCAAAGCTTGACGTCTAACCAGGCATCGACTCATTTCGCAGTAACTCAAAGGGTGCCTGAAATCACTCGAGCTCTTAACTGAGACGGCGGTCTGAGAACGTGTCTCCACTCCAAATGAGATCCATACACGCTGGGATCTGGGTTTTATTTGGCTAAATCTGTATCTTTGGGGGATCAGACATTTGAGGGATTGTTACCGCCTGGTTTATTTTCTTTCTCCTTAAGAAATAGAAATGTTTTCTTACTCATGCGAGACGTGTCCTCAGTTACAGAACCTCACACAAGTGAAAGCAGATGTAGACAAAGTCACACTGTCCTGGCTAATACTGACCATAGGTGTACACACAATGACCCATAGTATGCAGATACATAACTGAAATTTAATAGACTTGCACAGACTGACCAATGTACGCTAACATCTGACATGCACACACACAGACACACACACACACAAAGCACACACACACACACACACACACACACACACACTAACTATAATATAAGAACATTAAAATTCATTAAAAACTCTAACATTCAGGGACCGTTTGTTGGTCCCCATTAAAATTATTATTTGTATTAATTTTTTTACAAAATGCTGCTTTATTTTGAAAAACTCAAGATTTCCTTTTGGTTTAATATAATTTAGCTAGAGTACAAACTGTTATTTCTGACATTTTGAGGACATCTTGCTGCCTCTCGTAAGGAAAAAAGCTTGTTTCCACAAAATGCAGCTGTCATTTGTAAAACTAACAGAGACAAAACATGTCCTTTTGGTTACTGAGGTTAAGCGAAGGGTTTGGTTTCGCACACTAGTATTTAGCATACCCATATAGCACACAAACATCTAGCCAACATCAGCACAATGTGTGCCATTTATGTCTCAACAACGTAACATGCAACTCGTTTGCTGTCACCACAACATTGTTTTTTCTTGGTCACTGTTAATGTATGTTTCTAGTTTTCTGCTTTTTCTTGCCTGTTGATGGCAGACAGTCATGTGTTACCCGGCTAAACCATGCCACAAAAAACATTATGCTAGATTGAATAAGCACAAGAGGAAACTAGTGGCCCATGAAAAATCTGCTTCTCACACTGTGAGAGTATGCAAATTTAATAAATATCCAAATTTAATTTAGATCTCCAGGAGGCAGTAAGTATCCTCTTAAGAAAAGTTTCTCAAGGGTTCTCTGGATGATTAAGGGTACTAGCTTCCTACTGTTTAAGGGTCCCCCCAGAGGGATAAGCTGAAGAACCCTTTAGGGTTCCAGTTTTAACCTTCTTTTTTTCCTAAGAGTGTACATTGGTGTAAGGTTGGCGACAGGGAGCAGATGATTAGCAAATTAGCTGCATGTTACATTGTTGATATATAAATTGTGCAACTCGTGGTGACGTTTGTGCGTTATCTGAGTAAGACATGTTTGGATCAGTGTATAATCTATGAAAAAAGAAATATGAGAGTACAACAGACACACACTACCACAAACTAACACAGTATCAGGATTGCTAATTCGTAAGAGCCAATTTGAAAGAAAAGTGATGAACCATAAAAGTGAGGGGGCTAGGAGGAGTGGTAAATTCAGGAAGCTTTTCTTATAACTCCATTTGTACAAAATCCAATAAAAAATCACTCTAGCTTGTTTTGAAACCCCTTCGTACCTAACTCCTGCCTTGTTCCTCTGCAGTGGGAAGAGATCAGCGTGATGGACGAGCGCAACACGCCCATGCGCTCGTACCAGGTGTGCAATGTGATGGAGGCCAACCAGAACAACTGGCTCCGTACACGTCACATTGCGCGCCATGGCGCTCAACGCATCTACATCGAGCTCAAGTTCACATTACGCGACTGCAACAGCCTGCCGGGAGTTCCGGGTACTTGCAAAGAGACGTTCAACATGTACTACCACGAGTCCAACAATGACAACCTGTGGTTCATCAAGGAGAGCCAGTACGTCAAGATCGACACGATCGCCGCTGACGAGAGCTTCACGCAGACCGACGTTGGCGACCGCGTCATGAAACTGAACACAGAGGTTCGGGATATCAGCAACCTGAGCAAAAAGGGTTTCTACTTGGCCTTCCAGGATGTTGGCGCGTGCATCGCCCTTGTCTCACTGCGGGTTTTCTACAAGAAGTGCCCGGCCGCCGTGCACAACCTGGCGCATTTCCCAGATACAGTGACAGGGGGCGACTCGGCACTTGTTGAGGTGCGTGGATCGTGCGTTAATGACTCGGAGGAGTTTGAGGCGCCCAAGATGTACTGCAGCGCCGATGGGGGTTGGCTGGTGCCAATCGGGCGCTGCATCTGCAAACCAGGCTTTGAGGAGGGCAAGGATTACTGCCAACGTGAGTATCTTACTTTATACAGAATGAGAACATCTAGATGATATCAAGGCAAAGGATGATGTGTTGAATGTGTAGTAGGGTCCAAGGGTCTGAATCAGCAATGAAGCCAAATTTGATAATTTACTCAAAACTAATAACATTTTCTAAACTAATACTAATATTTTATTTGTCAAACCAGATATCAGCTGTTTATTAAAGCTGCGCTATGTAACCTTGGGATATTTGGAGACCTCTCTGGTAGAAATATGTTATTGCACGCTACTCGCGGAAGAACATTTTGTATTGTCAGTTGTGCTGGACGTAGTGAGTCAATACACACTCAAAAAGTATGAATCCAAAAAATTTACGCTAAATCTGACCCGACAGCTCTGACTCTGAATTACTATTTTAGGATTTCCCGGATGACTCTCAGAACACCATGTTTTAGAGTATTTTATTTTCTCTACTGACTCAGTGATGCTACTTCTTTAATTTTTAACAAAGTGTAAGGAGCGTACATGTGTTACCATTTAAATGGCTATATGGCATGACAACGAAGCAAATCATGTGACCATGACATTTAGCTAAGTTTCAGACAAGAATTTCTCAAATAGCTAAAATAATTGATTTGTCTCAGGTTTAAATACTGTTTTCTTAAATAATAAGTTATCAACTAAGTTAAATTTTGTAGTACTTTATAGAAACAGTACTTTGGTAGTGAACACAGACGTTTGGACCTTACTGGTATCTCATCTGTAGGGTTACGTGTAAGAGCCGGTTATATGTTCAATAAAGTGTTAATTGTTGTTATATTAACTAAGCACTACCTTTGCATTGTTTTGTGTATTGGTACCTGTTTTCGAAGCTGAATGTGTGACTAAATTCATTTTGCTGCATTGTTTTGAGTCCCTGTAGTGTTTGAGACGATTTATGACATGGGATGAATTGGCTGCCTGTTCAACAGAGCAGAAGGTTCTTATGAAATTGTCTGGAACATTTTGGTTCTGGTTGAAGCTGTGATATAGTGGTTAGTGTGTGTGTGTGTGTGTGTGTGTTGATAATAGCTATAGGCATCTTTGAGTCACACCTATTCATCCTAGGCCGCATTTCCCGCTGGTTAGGGAGGAAGGTGTGCTTCAGGACGGAAGTTATTGAGATGTAACTTTCTTCAAAGCCTTTGCTCAGTTTTTTTTTTGTTTTGTTTTTCACTCTGCCTGCAGATCTAGACATCTACAACAGGCAGTCTAGTGGGTATATCTGTGTCTCTGACTTCCAAGTTTTAGTCCAAACCCAGCTAATAAAATAAATCCAGCTGCAGCTTAACTCTTTTTGTTTCATTTAGCCGCGATGAAGGGCAACATTATTACTTCACTAAATAGGTCTTTAATAGTGTTTAGATAGCATCCAAAACCTCATTTCAAACCACCCGAATCAACTCACCCACATATGCAGGCTTTCCTTTCTATTCCAGGAAACATAGCAAAATTAGCTCGAGTACGGTATACTCCATATCTTTGTCTGTTCTGCCTTATTTAATCCCATTTTGCAGTTCAGATACAGTTTTAGTGCCATTTGAGTACATTTCTCCCAAATCTCTATATATTTGTCGATATTTATATATTTATAATCTCTATATTTATACTCTACTCACATACACGGCAACCACAGGTAGCAATTAATTCCTTTTACAACACTAAATGCTCTTTCTCTTTGTGCTGTTGAATACTTCTTCTCTAATGGCTGCTGAGTGGCTTCATGTTGTTTGGTAATGGCCAAGGTGGAAACACAGCAAGAGTTCTACCTAGGAGCTAAATATGCTAGCCGGCTTCACGCTGTTCACTGTTTCGCTGGCATTTTGGTCCTTAGGCACTTTCTCCATGTGTTGGTCAGAGAGTGTGTGTGTCTAAGCTGATTCACTGATTCTTGGTCTAAGTCGCTGTGTTAGAAATACTATGTCCTCAAATTAAAATGACATTGTTTGAATTCATAAGGATTTGGATGATAGAAGGCAAGTATTTGAAATGTTTTAGATGTTTTAAAGTTTGAGTCTACTACCACCAGTTATGGAAAACTTAATATAATTTTGTGAACTGACATTTTCAAACGATATTAAGTCAGTTTTCACTGATGTAAGTGTGTTCTTATTGACTGACAGTAGTAGTTACACTGACGTATATATGGGTAATTCTACAATTACTGGTCCATTTGACATCAACCAAAAGGTACAAAAATTTAAGTTTTTTTTATGATAGATCAATTAGTTTTCTAAGTATTATATTTCCTGACTACAATATATTCACTAATGTCCAAGCTTAAGCTATGATGTTTTAAAAAATATATATTTTAAAGAAAAGAACCTTCTGACAGATTAGCTCGTCAACTATGTTACGGACAAAATGTATGTCATTTCAGACTCAGATAAAGTGCTACACTTCAAGTAAAACACACCTTTAAAACTTCTTGAGTCTATCTGGACTATTTTTTAATAGTTTTTTTTTAATACCAGGTAAAAAAAATAGATTTTTTTAGTAAAAAGGGCTGCGTGGTTCAAAATGATCCTTAAGCAAAGGATTATGTTTTATCATAAAATCTGTATTAATGTATACATTTAATTTTTGATACATTATGCAATAATCCTCATTGGTATGATGTAGAATATATCTTTAGCATACCTGAAGAAGCATTTATATCAGTAAAAAAAAACAAAAAAAACAAGTGTAACATAGTTGACAAAGTGACATAGTTGACATGAGTAAGATACTTGATCGGACACATTATTATCAATCTGAATGCTGTTCATTTTAGAACATTTCAAACAGGGAATGTTGAAAGAAATGTCCAAAATTATTTAAAGTGACAAACACTAAATTGTGAACCCAGCGAAAATCATTAACAGCATATAGCATGTAATGCAATAAACAGCAATAAACAATTAATCTAAATACACTTTAAATTTCACTGAAAGAATAATAACTATAACTTCCAATTTCCAACAAGAAATT
>JAOUQW010000040.1:15178432-15206159 GCA_028565825.1 Olivaichthys viedmensis | reverse complement strand
ACTGCAAATTCAGGAACATTATCATACTTTCCTGCTCAATGAAAAATGAGGCACATAAAAGGCTTGTGATGTATAAAATACGCTTTTCTAAAATGGTAGAAAGATGAACATTTTAAGAAAATATTTATAAAAAATATATAAATATCATCACTGGACATCAAATATACCCATAATTGTAGAATGACTTATATGTATAGAGGACCTTAGTAATTATACATAGATTTCGGTAAAGAAGGCTGGAATAATTGCAAATGTAACATAAAGGTTTCAGTAAATATGTGACCTATGTAGGTTGAACGAACAATCAACAAAAACACCAACACAAGTCTTTGCCAGAGCAGCAAGCTCCTACTAAAATAACCATTTATGAAAAGGAGCCAACAGTCATCTTCTCTACTATGAAATTAAAAACCGCCTGCCCTTAAAGGCAGAAATACTTATGTGTCCATTCGAGTGTGTTGTCAGCCGGCAATGTTTTTACTCCATCCCACTCTCAGCTTGTAGTTAACCTGCTTCATGTATCAAGGCTTTTTGGAAGTTCAAATAATAATTATAAATATAAATAACAAAAAAATAAATGTATGTGGTATTTCTACAGTTCATGCTGTGGCAAGAAGCCAATCAAATGAGTGGGGAGGTCTGTTCTGTCTTTTAATAATGCCAGTCGGCATTAAAAGTTACAATTAATTACATTAATTACTCATTATAGCCCATCATGATTCAATTTATATACAATGTAGTTGGCTTTATGAATTATTAACTAATATTCGAAGCTAGTCGAGATGAATGAATCTCAGTCAGGGTAAAGGCAGGCTATAGTGCAAGCATCTTCGACGTTTAGACATAATAGCCTGTGGTGTAATTGAGTTGTCATAAGAAAATTGTTTATGAAGTCACAGATGATAATCAGTTCATCAAAATTACATTATCATCCAGGCCTATGGGCGACATTTTTTCTTTAAATTTTCTTATTGTAAAATATTGTAAATTGTACAATATATGGAATATGGAATTTTTTCCATATACTTGTTTCTAGTCAAAATGGAGGGGAAATTGATTTTTGCGAATTAACAAAAGACAAAATATTAAAAAATATGCTAGGAGAAACTTGGGGATACTGGGCGAGTTTGATTAGTTTATTAACTGCCTGTGACAGCAAACTAGTTAGCTTAAGGTCTGGGTCTGGGTCTGGGTACACACTAATGAGGATATTTAAAAAACGTTATGGCCTTCTGTCCACACTAAAACAGAATTTTTGACCACTGAAAACACTTTTTTTTTTTAATGCTCTCCAGGCCTGTATACATTTGAAAACGTAGTTTTCGTACTTTAGTCGCACTTTACAAAACACTGATAGATGCAGTGGCTGGCTTCATGTGTCGCGGAGGAAGCATGTGTTAGCTTTCACCCTACCCTGGTTGGTAGCTGTTGTACGATAGGGTAGAACTGGCTAGTGGGTGGGAATTGGCAATGACTAAAATTGGGAGAAAAAACTAAAACCTAAAAACACAGACGTCTATTGTTCAGTGATGGGCCCCTGATTGTCACGTGATCCCAGATCCAACACATCCCAAAACAGAGTTAATTTAACTCTTGTTGTCGGTGCCGTCTTGGTCACTCTTTTACAATTGAACAGAGCTGTGTTCAATATAAATGTAGCATGAAGTGCTTTGCATTCAGTTCTGTGCCTCAGTGTTGTTACCGCATGTTTTTTTGTCACTTAACTTAGCCATCAGTGTTGGCACCTCATCACATAAAAGCGCATAAACAACGTAAAATGTTTAAATGCCGTAAAATTCCTGGCTCAGGTACTGTGGGCAATGGACATTTTCCTATTGTCTGCATTTCATTGTGGACGAAATTTCTTTATAAAAATGATGTAATAATAAAAATACGTAATAACAACAATGTGGACGAAATACTTTTTGCCATAAAAACAGCGTTGTGTGGGCATGGCCTAAATCACACTAAACGTACATGTTGTTGCCGAGTAGATTATTATTTACAATAAAATAATTTTACTTAGCTTGTGAATTATAGTTTTGATTGTTGAGCAGAGAGGGTAAACGTGTTCAATAGCAATAGTGAGTACTAGCTAGCGGGCAAGGACACGTCTTGTGGGAGGAAAATTTGTGAAGGACAATGGCTATGGGCTGATAAAGAGTTTATTTTTCAAAAGTTGATGAAGAGAAGTCTCAAGTTTGTGTACGTTGGTTGCAAGTCAAGACAAGGCAAATTATCTTGTCTGTCTCTAAAATGGAACATGGTGTTGTAACTGTAATTGTATTTATTTTTTTCATTGCTATTTCGATCATAATTATGTCCAGGTGTGTGTGGTTGATGTACTATTAATGTTGGTCCAACTTCCTGTACGTGTACGTGATGTTTGTGTTTTTTTAGCGGAAACTCAGACTTTTCAAAGTAATCTGTCCACCTAGGCAGTCTGAGTGGAAACAAAAAGTGGATGTTTCACCCGCTAGTGCTTTTTTTTTTTTTTACCCAGGAGAGCCAAATCGGAGCGCTCCCTGGTTTCAGAGCTCAGCAAGCAAAAGGTCAGAGCCACTGAGAACGTATTGAAATGAGTCTCGCTTTTTCTCTCAGATAGCGTTCTTTAGACAGCATAGCTGCTAATGGACTCATTAGCTAGGCTGAAACAGCCGCCTGCTCTAATTGCTGACATTTTGCGCAGCGCTGTTTTTGTAACCTTACTGCTCGCTGGCTGGCTTTTTTGGTATCTTTTTTCGGTAATGGTCACCCCTCCTTGTCCAGCAACCACGAGCGCCGGGGACTGCTCGGTTGATGAGACAGTCTGGCACGCTGTTAAATATTCATAAGGCCTCATGGATCCCTTGTCTTGGGTAGATGTGGCTTAAAAAAGGCTAAGTGCTTTCATTAAAAAAGACAAACAAATAAAAGGAAATGATGAAATTCAATTAGACTTAGCTACTCACGGCATGTCCCCAGTGCTCGTTCGGAAGTCACCGAGGCCCAGGATTTGAATGCCGCGTAGTGTGCTTGTGTGTGTCCTTAGTGGGTTGGTTTTGGAGCGTCTATGATGCATGCACCATTGTTATGTGTATGAAATATTCATAGCAGTGAAGCCATATCTTTTGTAATCTCACTTTCTTTACTTTTCTGGGACTTTTGGGACTTCTAAGTGACACAGTGAGATGTTATGTTGGATGCCGCATTCAAAGGCTGAAAATCTGCACAACGCTCCCTTGTAGAGGTTTTCTGTAAACTAATGATAGTGTTATTGATTTGGGTCAGAGCTACTTTTATTGAGGAATTAAATTTTAATCATAATGTATAAAAAGTTGATGCAATTGTTAAAAAAAATTCCTGGAATCGTCTTTGAACCCTTTTACGGTAAGGAGCTAGATGTGAATAATGGCCATCATTGCAAATTTGTCAGGGTTGGGTTTTTTCCACACCCATGTAAGACCTGAAGCTAACATATAACATGTATATTTATTGCATGTGCATTCTGCATGGTCAGAAACCATCTCAGACGTATCAACCATATAGCTCGATGTAGCTGGTGTGTTTTTGCAATGCTGTAGTTGGCCGTCCATCAAAAGCATAACTGTCCCTTTTTAGTGCATTTTCTAGCTTGATGTTGCTTGCAAGTTGCCCGTGACTGCAGTTCCTTGTCCGCTATGGTCTTTGCCCTCCCGAGAATGTAATTACAGTCTCAGAAAGCTGATCTTAGGCCATAACTTCAAACCCAGCTAGAGGAGATTAGCATGCTCCAGCTCTCCAGCTGTCACAGCAGAGATCTCATTAGGGCAGGACCTCTTTCAGCTTGGCCGCGTGGCACCATCTGATAAGAACCTGCAGTCCACAGGCCAATGATTGAGCAGAGAGCGGCATCTTCTACTTCACTCTCTCCTTGCTCTCTCTTCCTGAAAAGATAGAGGAATTAGGCATGATGGGTTCTCATCCCCATGGAAAATAAATGGGAGGTGGTGGGTTAATTTTGGACTTTAAAATTGCATTGGATTTCACACGAGCAAAGTTGTAAGAAAAGCTACAACTGGGGCTCCTGAGGGGTGCAATGATCGAAAAGTTCACGCTATCATTGGGAGTTCAATCCACGACGATGCCACAGCCATCCGTAGCTGGAATATTCCAAGAAAGCATAATTAGTCCTTCTCTCTGAGTGAAAGGATGGCCTTCCTCCCTTCTTGTGAATCATAATAGCACCAGCCAATCATGACTAACTGTTGCCTCATGTATACAGAATAGGGATGTTAGCTCTCTCCACCAAGTGCATTTAGCTGCCCTGTTTGAAAAGATGTGGTACACTCTTAGATAAAAAAAGGTTAAATCTAGAGCGCCAAAGGGGTCTTTGGTTTGTCCCTCTGAGAGATCCCTTAAAGGTTCTTTGTAGAACTCTACAACAGAATGTTTCCCGTATCAGAGAGGGTTCCAAGTAGAACCCCTTTAGAAAGCTAGGAACTCTTAACTATTTAAAGAACCTTTGAGGGGGCTCCCGAGTGGCGCAACAGAAAAGTGTTTGCCCTATTGGCAGGAAATTGCAAGTTTGAATTTCAACTATGCATCAACCATCCGTGGAGCCCAAGTAAGCATAAATGTTCCTGCTCTCTGGGTGGGAGGGACGGCATTACTCTCTCTCTCCCCTGTCAATCAGATCGACACTAGCCAATCGTGGGCGTCTGTTCACTTATGTTCATTTATACGGAAGAAGGAAGTTAGCGCTCTCCTCCAAGCGCATAAAGCTGCCCTGTGGTGTTGCATGAGAAGCAGTTCGAAAAGATGTGGTGGCTGGCTTCATTTGTCTCGGAGGACGCACGTGATGGCTGTTGTGCGAAAGGGGAGAACTAGCTAGTGGATGGGAATTGGCAATGACTAAATATTGGGAGAAAAATAGGGTAAGAAAATGAACCCATTTTTCTAACTGCTGTAGCTGGCTACCAGTGTCTCAGAGGAAACATGTGTTTGTCTTCACCCTCCTTGACTGGTATCTGTTGTACGATAGGTGTGACTCAGCTAGAGGGTGGGAACTAGTTATGACTAAATTAAGAGAAGGTAAAAGACAAAGAAAAAACAAAAGAAAATCTACAACTGGTAACCCTAGCATTACAATTTTGTTCCTTTTTTCATGCCAGTTGGAGAGTGGGAATTCGGAAGTATACCATTTGGATGGTAGAGTGCAGCTCTTCAAGTTTTCACTCTTAAATTTGTTTGGTACTTATTCCAAAAAGCTCATAATCAGCTTGCTTGGGAAAATGAGCGCTGAGTAGTCATCATTTGCAACCTCTCGAATCAACCCTATTGTCATTATACAATACAAAATTGCATAACGAAATGCAGGTGTAACCTCACATATTCCATCTCACAGTGACAATATTTGAGACAGAATACTCAAGTGCAGCATAATAATTCACTGCTATGGCCCTGATTTTGCACCGTCAGGGGGATTATGTAAGCATTAAAGTGAGTTCTGCTGTCATAACACATATCTTCTGGAGATCTCTCTCTGTCTCTGTGCCTTTTATTTCTGTGTGGACTCTTCACTTCACTGTCTCAGGTGTCAGTTTCTCTCTTGTGCACACTTACTCTGAGTCTCAGTTTTCTGTCTCCCTTTTTCCTTTCCTGGGGGTGGGCTGAAACGGGCCATTCAAGCTGTCTGTGTCTGCCATGACCAATTATGGCCCCTACATGGGCACACTGAGACCTGGAAAGCCCAGACACCTGTCAACTTTCTCTTCCTCATCATCTTGATCCTTTCTTCTCCCCATTTCTCACTCTCAGCTTTCCCTCTCTCTTTCTCCTTGCTTCTTTCTCTCATTTTGTCACAACATTTCTCAGCATCTCACACTCTTCCACCTCTCTTTTGTCCCTTCATATTTAATGCAGTTATGTAACTGGTCTTGTTAATAATCCAGGAAACAGTGTGAATACATTTTAGGCAGAAAGCAAGAAATTTGACACATTCGGATCTAAATAATTTTTTAATAATCATTATAGATGCAACAAATGTTATTCTGACCAGTGTTTCGAGGGTTTTAGTAATGGTTTCCTCCCATCGGTGATGTAGCACTCGAGTCCTGGAATTAGGCCCAAGTCTGACTCAATTTTCATGAGGTGTCACTTGATTTGGATTTGCTTATCTATGACTTGAGACTCGGACTTTAAATCGGACTTTTACTGAATTTTGAATGCTGTGACGTGTAAATAGTTTACATAAATAACTGCTTCAACATTAAAAAAAACTATGCTACTACGTCCTACTGCAATTCATTACGGTAGCCAGAGTCCCGCTGCCCTTCTCTGAGACTGCATTCATGACTTAACTTGCTTAACAGCTTCGGCCTATGACTTGAGATGGTTTAGACCTGACTTGGACTTAGGAGCTGCAGGTAAGAGCTTTGACTAAAGCATCACTCGCCCAGGGTGTCAGCAGATCCTTACAAATCCATCATTTGTATAAAATAACATTTTATTAATTAAAGGCCTTTACATTGTCTTAATTTTTAGGCTTGTTAAGCTCTTTTTATTTGGGGTTGTCTGATTTTTTTTGTTATGCCATTTAATCTGTTGTGAAAACCTTTGACCTTTCACACAAACTAGAAATGGGTGTGTGTTAAACTATGTCCAGCATTAGCTACCTGCTGTTGAGCTGCTTGATGGTGTGACTTATATGGAGGATGTAGTTTCTGTATTGTTTTCTGTTCTATATGCACTTGGATAGGCAATTTTTCATGAATGGGAGTTTGAAAATTGTATTTTTTTGTATTTGGTATTTAGTCACTTCAAATTAGCTCTTAAATTACACTTGAAGTAGAATTGAAAAGTCTTAAAAAGTATAACATTTTGCTTAAGGATATTGGTAGAAACTCACAACAGACCGTATTTGAGTATATATATTATGTATTGTCAAATATGATTGCAACTTCACAATTTTGACTTGATTTTCATATCATGTATCGTGGGGTAAGTGTATCATTGCGGACATATTGGAAATATTTTCTGCATATTAATATATACTTATATTTCCAGATAAATGCATCGTTCTAGACCTGGTGGAAATTCTTCTTCTTCCACTATTACCCTTCAGCGGGCTGCCGCGATTCTGTGTGCGTGTTCTATTGAATGGGAATGAAACGTGACCCACACTGAAGCCCACTTATCAGATTAGAGCTTGAGCGAATCACTTCAACAGCGAATCTAATAGCTTCTGGAGCTGACGGCTGTCTGCGCGTGTGTGTGTGTTATACTGAATGAGAGTGTAATGGCCCTCTACTCTCCTGGCATTCATACATAAGTGGGTGCCACTCTATGTCTTGAACTGCCTCAGTGTGAAGTTCCTCTTTTAGTGTGCTTTGACAGTAATAACTAAAATTTTATTTTATCTTTTATAATTGTTGCACTGGAGCTGTAGCTGCTTCCTGCTCTTGAGGCTGGTGAGACATACTCTCTTCTCGGCCATTTTACACGCTGACTTTGGAATTAAAGCTAAGGTATAATTGAAGGCCATGATTGATATGTGTCCAAAATCAAATTTTAGGGCTCCTAACTGGCGCAACAGAAAAGCGTTCACTCTATCATCGGGAGATTGCGAGTTGGAATCACCATCCATGGCCGGGAGTCCATAAGAAAAATTGGTCCTGCTCTCTGGGTGGGAGGGATGGCATTACTCTCTCCCCTGTCAATTAGAGCGACACTAGCCAATCGGGGGCGTCTGTGAGCTCATGCATACGTAAGAGGGCAGTTAGTGCTCTCCTCCAAGTGTGTTCAGCTGCCCTGTGACACTGTATGAGCAGCAGTTCGAAAAGATGTGTTGGTTAGCTTCATGTGTCTCGGAGGAAGCATGTGTTAGCCCTCACCCTCCCCGGTTGGTAGCTGTCGTGAGATATGGGAGAACCAGCTATTGGGTGGAAACTGGCAATGAGTAAATTTGGAAGAAAATGGGGTAATCCGATTTTAGTTTGCAGAAAAAGGCAATATCAAGCTGTAAATTTAAGAAAATAAAGTAGAAAATCAGGCCTTTTACATTAATTTTAACAGATTTGTCCCATTGACACAAGTCCTGGATTTGACAAATTACCGTGAGCGGGAATAGCAGACTAAATATTCATAATGCTTTCAAAAATGCATACACACTTTGTATTTCTCATTCCCCTTGCGAAGCACTCATAAAAAGTAATAAATCCAGTAAAGTCTTTATTTCCAATATTCCCAGGCTTGCAATGATGATTAATCTCTTTGTAGCTCCAAGTTTCTTTTTTTTAAAAAGCTGCTTTGTAATATAGTGATATATGAACATATCAGAAGTTAAAACAGATGTGAGGCGAGGTTAATCGTCAAACCTGCAAAATACATTTCCCTCATTTAGAACGCTCTTTTAACTTACGTTTGGGAAATCTTGTCTATTTTGCGCCATTTCAAACACCCCAGACTTGCTCTCGCCCCGAATCAGGCAAGTCATATTTCAAGCGGAAAGGTAAGGAGTAGTGTGTGTGTGTGTGTGTGTGTGTGTGTGTGTGCGTGTGTGTCATGGACATATGAGACAGACGAGCAGTCAGTTAATCAAGTCCCATCTGATCACGTTTAGATTTATCTAAAAGAGAAAAAATGAAACATCTTTTGAAGGTCAAATGCTCCCTGAGCAAGTGCATTATTCCAGGGCTACACTCCTTCTCTCCGCCTCTGTCATGCTAAAGACTGCAGGGTGGCTCTTTCAGCTCTGTCAAAGCAGCAGGACATTTTGGGCCGAGAGCCAGATGTTTCTGCGGGGGGTCTTGATGGAAAAAAAAGGTGAACAAGCTTACTGAATATCAATCTACCGCTCTTGCTGCTCTTTCTAACCCTCCCTCTGTCCGGCCAGCTGTTCCTCATTTTCAGCCGACATCACCCTCTCTCGTCTTTCACCTCACCTCCCTTTTTTCATTTCCCTCCCTTTTTTTCGTTGGACGCAAAATGGATAAATTTTACTCTGACTATTTCTAGACCGCGGGGGACAGAGGAAAAAAAAAGAAAACAAGGCCAAGGAACGTGCCTCCCAGTAAATGGATGTTCTGTTGAAACACCTCGCGGCCAAATATAGGTCCTGCATTCCCCGCGGAAAAAGAGAGGTGGGAGCGCAAAAAAGGTTTAGTACATATTTTATTTTAATTGGACACATCTGAACTGTCTTTTTTTGTGTTTTGCAGAGTTAAATAATAACGTGATTTAATGCGCAGTTGCTAAAGCGAAGAGGCCGAAAAGGACAGGAAAAGTAGAAGATAAAAACAGAGCGCTTAAAAGATACTGTAGTTAGCGATCTGAGAATTAAATGGATTGGAAAAAAACGATGAGAGCCAAGAAGAGGAGGGACTTGAAATCAGAAATGAGAAGGAAAGGAAGAAAGGGTAAAAGAAGATAAGATTAGGGCAGCATTGAATATTCAACAAATAATTCAAGAAATAATTGAAAATAATCAAGACTTTTCTTTTTAACGTACTAGCACCTTGTTGGCAGCCGGTGTGTCCTACTTTCTGATTGGTGCTCGTAAAATCTTTTCCTCATAGTGCCACTGCTTAACTACTTCCAACTGAGAACTTCAAGACTTCAGTGAGACTGCAGCATGATTTCTTTTAAAAACCTGTGACTGTTAATTTTCAGTTCAATCTATCTAGCTATCAGACCTCTAATTTGATGAGACAATATGGCTCTTAACGCCAGCATGCTCTCAGTTTATTTCTATTATAGCTAGCAGTTCAGATCTATACAAAACTTACTCAGATTTCGCATGCTGTTAGTTGCATGCAAGCAGATTTTGAGTGGCTTAAACATATAGAATCTGAAAAGTGTTAAGTTTTTCATATCCTTATAGAATATTTAAATTGCCCAGTACCCGGTACACAATTCTAAAATGAAAATATTAGGCAGGTGCAGCCATAAATAAGATTGCAACCGGGTTGCAGATGCAGGCAATCAAGCATCTGTTCTATCATTCAGCTTAAGGATATGTTGTATAGGACGAGAAAGCCACCAACCCCATTTTTGCGGCATGATAGGTTCCAGATGTGCGCAGATGTTGTCGTGTCCCTATTGACCTCTGTACTGGAACAACAGAAGCAATGCTAAAAAAAAGGCCTGAGCTAAGAAAAGACACATCTACTATCAATAATGCAAAGACTTTCTTGCCCAAGGCGCCTTCATGTCTAAACTCCTGACTCTTAAAACCTTATTTGACCTTTGTCGTCTATAAAGGGATGCTGCTTTTTTGTCTGAGATTTAAGCCTTCTTAGCATGGTTTAAAAAGTAATCTGAACAGAGTCTGACTCTATGTTTAAATTTTTTTTGACCACTCAGTAGTTGATCCACCGACTTTTAGCTAAATTTTGGCGTTGCCTGACACTTGTTGTGAAGCTCAAAAGCTCAGAAAGCAACCAACATGGCTATTGAACACAATGTGCTGTATCATCCACTCTGAACATAATAAGGTTATATCTGCCATTCAGTCTTAACCCAGATAGAACCTTATAATACCCAGGTTACAAAATGGTCAGCTTAGAGGAATACTTCACGCAGAATTTTGATTAATTAAGGGCAGTATAGATAAATAAGAATAGGTTATGCTTTTAAAATTATGCTAGCTAGTCCCCACCTAGCTTATACATTGCTAGCCATGTATTCATTTAAGTGAAAGGATAGCAGCTTGTATGAGATTCTGCATGCATGCTATTTTGTAGAGCGCAGACCTCACTCTGAATCGATTAGCGTGTCAGAAGGGCTCAGCATTGACCCTTGTTCACCCTGTTTCACTTAAACATGCACATACATACTTTCGGAGGCCAATTTGCAAAAAGAAATGGCACAGCATGATAAGAACATTTTTCTCATATTGATCATTTTGCAAAAGACCAGTGGTCAATGATAAATAGTCCAATATTAATGTACCGTAATAGCTTGGTGGGAATAACCAGATTATTGGCAGGGTTGGTTTAGCGAGAGAGATTTGTGATTGCACAGAAAATTTTCTTATTAAATAGACTTGAGCTGAACATATATGTACTGTTAAAAATGTTTTAAATTGCAAAATTATGATCATGGTTAGATTTTTTAAAGGTATGAATGAAAATGAGAGTCAAGAAACTTCAGAAATGAGAAGGAAAGCAGCTGTTGCAGCTGTGGTTGTGATAATTCTTCAAGTTCATGTTGTACAGGCTCATGCAACAACTGCAACAACACCTGTTCGCTATTTTCTCATTGACTTTTTGTATTTATATTGTTGCACTTTCAATTTCAATTGGCTGTTGAGGGGATACGTTCAGATTTCTGACCAAATCAGCATACACTATCACCACGTTCTGTAGAAGGAAAAACAAAACAAAGCTAACTTTGACTCTGTCTTTAAATTTGATCGGGATGAAAGATTGTTTTCGACTGCCCCAAAAATCTGCACACTATGATTGACTAGCACAGTCTAGTCGTCTGTCAGTCGGGGCAGCATTTAGACAGCGTTCATTTCATATCATTAGCAAGCTAGCGACTGTTGGTTACCGATTGCAGACCTTACATAGTTTCTTTTCACGACTTATGTCACTTGTGAACACAATTACTTTCACTAGCGAACCCTCATTGTGATTGCCTAAAATTTCACTAAAATCTTAACATTCAGCGAACTTTAATTAGTAAAAGGTTTAAGTGGAGTACTCTGATTGCCATTGTGTTTCGAATCTAACAGCTTGTGCTTCAACAATCCTCAACTGTAATGTTTTTCTCTGCTAACAGGAACAGAATTTGATTGGTGCTGTCAAAGACAGACCGCCAACTAACAGTCTCTCTTATGAACCGCTCGTAATTTGGAATGCGAAAAAATAAATAAATAAATAAATAAAATAAAAGTTTTGTCCTGCAAGCTCAGATAATTTGCTTCATTGGAGCATTTTCATGATTTGGTGTGAGATGTGTTTGAGTGGCGTGAGAGAGTAAGACAGTACCCAAAAGCCTGAGAGTTGGCAACCACGTTATTGAGAAAATGGCAGGGATAGACGGAAGAAAAACAAATCCATCCACAAATCTTTCTGTAAATATCGGTTGAACCACTTTTCTGACATGGCCTTTGCTTCATTAGCAGAAGCTTACTTTTGATAATGTCACCAGGTGGTTTTAATCCCTCCTCCCACATTGCTGAGTTGTTTTAGGTCAATGTGTGTGAGAACCTGCAGGCGTTAGCGCTCACAGTTATTAGCGCATGGCAGTTGAGAGGCAGAAAGCTAATCGGGGCCGAGTGAAGTTTGTTCATTGTTTCTAGCTTCGAACACACCGAGGGTAGAAGGCTATCCTGTGAGGCGCCCTAGCTTCACTAATGTCAGCCATGAGCTAGGCATTTCTGCGCTAATTATAATGAGAGACCTTTAGCGTATTTCAGACTTTGATCACTTAGCTAGTTAGAATTCAGGTCATATCTTTCATTATGCTTCATTATGAGGACGTTCACGTGCTAGTAGCAAGTACTGATAAAATGCTACTTCCTTGTCTCAGAGTGTGTCCGTATATGCCATCGATATTGATATTAAGATATTTGAGACGACTGTATGCAGATGGAGAACGGAGGGAGATTGATGGACGAAGAGAACAGGGGAGACAGATGAAGATACAGGATAGCAAGAGGGAGGAAGAAAAGTGACAAGAAAAGAATGAGAGTCCGAGTGACTCATGGTCTCAGTGCTGGTCCATCTTTTTTATTTTCAGTTCATCTCTCTGAATAATTCATAGCTCTGGCTGCAGGAGCATACAGCGACACAGGCAAAGCTTTAACCTTCACATATCTATAAGATCATATATACACAGTATATATGTGTATATACAGTATATATATAGTACGGTGCAAAAGTCAGAGAGCACCCTTTTTCTTATTCAGGTTTTATTTATCAAATGGCCATTCAGTACTTATTGTTAATTATTTGGTGACAAAATGTATTTAACAGAAAATCACACAAAAAGTCTTCAACACTAAGTACAGTATGAAATCTGTAAATATTTCATTTGTAATATTGAACTTTTTTTTCACTCTGCCGCTAATTCCCTTCATCCAATTTCATCAAACCAGTACGTTACAGCTGTTCATGCAAGTGGAGTTTATTTGCATAAATAAGTGATAAAACTATTAGACTTAGTGTTGGAGGCTTCTATTTAAATGTATATTAAATTCATATTTACAGGATTATTCTGACCAAAAATGTAGTAATGTTTACTGCATGGCTGTTTGACTGAATAATGGAATAATGAAATCATTTTGTTACAAATTTTAAATATCCTGATAATGTGGTACAACTTAAATTCCTTATTAGGTGTATTGGAATAGCTTGGTATTATACTTTTGAAGGATTAATGGACAATCTTGCTCAGTTACCAGTGATTCGTTTGCTGCCTCTCGAACGCCGTGCGCTAATAACTGTGAACACTAACTCCTGCAGGTTCTCACACACAACACAGTTTCAGGTTTTCTTGTGTATTGTGGACTATTTCAGTCTTACATCACATGGTCCAACCCTCTATTCCTCCTGTTTTTATACCCCTATAATACCCGTTAATGCCCCTGTAGACTCACATATCCCACGACGCCTCGGGACTCTAGTTTATCCATAAAATCTGAAGAATTGCAGTAACCTCAGCATGCACACTCAAGCTCTGTTCTCCATTCAATCCCTCCAGCCAGCCTTAATTGAGACCGAGGCAAAGCCGCTGACTCTGCCTTTGAAGGCTCTGGTCCTACAAACTATATTATGGTAAGCCAATTAGACAGAGTTAAGCAAGCGCACAGTGTGTTAGCGTGAGCCGTTAATGGTTTAGCAGCTGCGAATCCCTGAATGACCTGCTTTCAAACGAGTGTGTGTGACACTGCCTCATAATAATATAGTCTTTAGGAGGAGAAAGACCTGGCTTCGAATGCTGATCTTGATTAATGAGCCCCGGGTTTAAAAAGGAACTCTTAACAGTCCGTCAGTGTATTAAAATGAAGTGAGGCTGTAGTTTTGCTCTGTGGATTAAGAACTATAATAAATGCTTGTCTACTCTAATGGCAAGATATATTTAAGCTTGACCCAAATACAGTAGTGTAATGGTCTTTATAGATTGGCTGTTAGGGTTCTGTACTAGCGACCACAAGGTTATGAGTTCAAATGACCGCCAGATAGTAACTGTTGGGCCCTTGAGCATGGCCATTAACACAAATTGCTCGACTATATGTTTGTGTCTAATATATACGTACAGGCTCCGGATCCAACGTGACCCTGACCCAGATAAAACGGTTACTGAAGATGAATGAATGTATATATCAATATTCCATGTCCCTGGTGCCAGCAGCATTAGAACAGCGCATGAAACAATTTGGTATGGATTTGCAAAGGTGACAATTGGAAAACAAAACCCTGTAGAGGTAGCTCAATGGCTAAGGTTCTGTGCTAGTGACTAGATCTGAGGTCAAATCCCAGAGAGGACTGCCATAGAGCCACTCTGGGACCCATATTCAAGGCCCTTAACTGCTACCTGCTCGACTTGGCTTATATTCCTCCTCAGCTTTAAGCAGTCTTGCAGCCATGTCACTTACCCTCACGTCCAAGTTGAGGCTCAAGTCATAGATAAACAAATCGGAGTCATGAAAGTTGGTCTTAAGCCCAAGTCCAGGTCTGTAATACTACCTCACTGTCACTTTGGATAAAATAGGTGTCTTCCAAATAAATAAAAGTAATAAACTGTGATGTAACACAGAATGTTTTGTTGTATGATTTATAGGCAAGGACCTTGATATTTTTTTCCATTCATTCAGTATGGAAGTGGCCAGAATCCATAAAAATTGGTGTTTGATTCAGTGATAGGTGTACAGGCTAACTTGACTCACCTACTGATACTTTTTGAAAAATACTAATACTTATTCAAGAATACATCATTTAAAATGGAGACATATCCTGATCTTGAAACATATCTGAATATCCTGTTTGCTTCATTTGATCCAATTGTAATGCCATATTTTTTTATTCGTTAACACATTAAACATGCGTGTTAACTGTTGTTGTTTCTTAATGACCAACCTAATATTGACTTAGTTAGTACCTTCCTCTATATGTTATGTGCCATCGTCATTTTTTGTAAATAAGTACTGGTGAAACAAAACAGTTCTTGGTCGTGAACTTTTTGGGTGTTTTTGGACCCTACTGTATGTTCCATCTTAATGCGAATTTCACTCTTGTCTTTGTTACAATGCATGGGAAAAGACCCCATTGAAACCAGACTCCGGGAAGAGGTGGAGCCTAAAAAATAATCTTCTTCCATTTTCTGAGAATATCTGCTTCACCAGGGTTTAATAGGATGTGAAGGCAGGAACGTGGAAAAGCAAATGAAGGAGAAATTAGAATAGGATGAGGATCGAATTATCCATTCTCGGGGGAAACTTACTGCTGCTTTTTATTGCTGTGCCATCACCTCCAACAGCTAAGTCTTCTTTAGTCTAACAGTCTTACATTTCTGTAGTCTTGTTTTTAGTTATTTCCATCAGTAGTGTGGCTCTTAAACCATTAAGAGCTAAATTATAAAGAGACGCACGCCACTAAATTCTGTCTGTAGAAAAAGAAAATCAATATATACATTGATTGGCATTGTATAAGTTGCATTAATGTAGCGTGGATTATTTGTAGGATAGCTACAGTGTAGTTCTAGTGACTAGATGTTTCACCTACATGTTTAGCTGCGTTTCTCTTTTCACGTGCGACTTCTAATTGGTGATTTTTGCTTGCCATGACAACTGGGATTATTGAAGCGCATGATTTCACATCCTCTATCAGTTGGTCTTAATATTAGACTAATCCAAAATTATACACTAAGCCGCCAGTTTATTATGTACTGATTTATATCACACAGTCACATGTTGGAATGTACAATTTGTGTGAAGGTGGGAGGTGTACATAATACATTTTCAACTCATGGTATATGTGTAACTTTAATGTGAACTTTAAAACTTTAATGTTTTAATGTGTAACTATCAGCACCTGCTAGAGGGCCAAAAAAACGTCTTTGTCATTTAATTGTGTAGGAATAAGGAAATATTACACCTTTAAAGATTTCTTCGCCAGATACGGATCTGTGGAAAATGGCTTCGATTTTATTTTATTATTATTATTATTATTATTCACTGTCTGAAATGGCAAAACCATAAAATGTGGAGTTCAAAAGGGAGTTAAGAGTGCGGTTGCACTTTTTATTGGTCTTAATTTAAATGTAAGTCTGTAAATGATGTAGAGCGGGAGAAGGGATTTGTGTGTGTGTGTGTGTGTGTGTGAGGCACCTTTCTCCAGGCAGCAGTTGGGAGACTGCATCACCTGCCGGAGAAACGTGAGCCTCAGCCTGCACCGTTAAATATTTATCGGGCTCTCACGTGACGCCACACATATCACACAGCCATTCAACCCCCCATATCTATCTCACACTCATCCTTCGCTCTCATAACTTCTCTCATCCCTTATTTTCCACATCTTTACATTGTCTCAAAAGCTTCATGTCTTTTCCCTACATTTTCTTCAAATGTTTAATCCAAAGTTTTCTCCTTCTCTCTATCTAGTCTAACTTTCATCAAGCACATTGAGCAAACTGCTACAAGATAATTGAAATTGCTATTCTTTTTGCATTACAGCAATTTTCTTTTGAGGGATTTGATGAAGGAGATTTATCATCCAGCTTTCATACCTAGTTTGCCATGTTTGGATGAAATATTCCTTCATGCCCTTATCCAAAACCACATTGGTGTACTAAGAACCACATTAGTGTAATATGTCGAAATAGCATGGCACCATCTGTATATATAGAGGTGGAAAGTACTTAACTAAGTGTACTTCGTTACTCTACTTAAGTATTGTCCTTACTTTTAACTCCTTACATTTTAATTTAGAGTGCCCTTGTCACAAATCTCAAAGATCATGACTCAAATATGTTATTATTTTGTCCCGCTACCAATTCAATCGAGTTTGTATACCAATTTGTATGACAAGCACAACCAATCATTTTTGCACATGGCCTTTTCATCAATTAAGGTTACTTTAATTTGAATTGTTACGAATTTGCAAGTGTGGGACCATGTTTAAACGGGCAGTGGTGGCTCAGTGGTTAGGGCACTGGACTACTGATCAGAAGGTCATGGGTTCAAACCTCAGCTCTGCCACGCTGCCACTGTTGGGCCCTTGAGCAAGGCCCTGCTTCAGGGGCGGTGTATCATAGCTGCCCCTTCGCTCTGAACCCAGCTTACCGATATGCAAAGAATCAAATTTCACTGTACTGTACTTGTATATGTAAAGGAGCTTTCTATTCTATTAAAAAAGATAAACATGAATTTCAGTTAAAACAGAAAAAAGAGACGAACTCAGCAGCAAATGAACACTGAAAACACTCAACACCCCTCCATCTGTCTCTCATCTGAATTAAATTAATCAAACTTATTTGCTAAATTAATATTTGCTAAAGAATAACAGGTAAAAACTTGAAGTTTTCAGTTTCTTTCTCTCTCTCTGGCTCTCCCTCTGAATCACTTTCTCCCTTGCTCTCCTTTATACTTTCACTCTCTCGCTCTCACTTCTTTTATCATTCATTCTTCTCCATCTCCCTCCTTCCATTCAACCACCCAACAATTGGATCTTGCTCCTCTCTCTCCTCTCTCTTATAGGTAATTGAAAGAGAGAGCAGTGTTTGTGTATGTATGAGTGGAAAAGCTTTTTCTTAGCATTCAAGTGTCTTGGACTGAAGGGATGCTACTTGTGTGTGTGTGTGTGTGTGTGTGTGCATCTTTGTTTTCCCCAGCCTCGCCGTTGTGCCTGTCTGTCAGATTTTGACCCTGACCTTCTCTGCTACCCCTGCCCTATTACTTATTTAATTCCACACAGGCACGATGCGGCAGTCAGAATAGCAATCAAAATCGAAAGTCTGAGCTTTGCCTGTTCCTCTGTTTGTCTCAATATTTATTTTTAAATGATGTGAAAACACTTGTTTTCTTTCTATAGTGGGGTTTCTATTCTGAATTTGTGCATAAGAACACCTGAATGCAAATGGCAAAAATCAGAAGAAATTTTTTTTTCCACTCTTGGTTGAGGAGGTATAATGAGACGATAAGATAAAGGTGATGGAGACAGATTAACTAATGGCGTAGCAACTCCCCAATGACAAAAAGACCCTTGAGGACCCCAACCAAGTTACAGTGTTGAGCTAGCTAGGTAGGTTATGTAGGTAATGTTTAGCCACTGAAATAATAGCCTCGGTCTAACGCTGGCTTATTTAATACCTTCTTTTATTTAATACTTCATTTAGCAGCTAAATACCAAGGTAGCTAGCTGTTTCTGTTTAACTACTCCAATGACAACTACTCTATATAAGTTAAATAGCTACATGTAAGAGTTTATTTTATGGCGCTATTAGCCAGCTGTTTATGTTTAGCTAAGGTACTTGAATTATAATGCAATTTCCAATACCAAGCTAACACAAGCTAGCTAGCTTTAACAAACAATTGCCCAATTTTTCAATGATTTTCAAATAGTTGCAGCTGTTGCCTTCACCACGGACGTAACCATGTTTGTATTTCCAGCCAATAAAACAATATATATGAAGTCAAAACAGACAAGCTGGACAGGGGAACCACCGCTGTCCCCACAACGGTCTCTGCGGGACTGCAACCGTGTCTGAATTTGTTCCCTATTAACCACATAGTGCACAATTTTAGTGTTGGTGCCAGCCATTTTGTAGTGTTGACCAAATTCTCAGTTGACAATCATATTTAACACTTCTGTATTGTCATGGTTTCCGTTTTGAAAACACCACTAAACTGTCTTACTTTCACATGTATTGTGATGGTAGCGTTAGCCTACTTAATATCGTTCATGTTCTGATTGTTTATGCAAGGGCAGGTTACAATGATACGTTTTCAGCACATTCTCAAGTAAGTGTTGTCTGAATTCGGTCCTGTGTGTCCCTTACTGCTGCCCCCTATATAGTGCTCTATACAGAACAATTCATATAGTAAATAGTGAATGCGTGAGGAGGGGACAATTTCTGGCAGAGCTTGTGTCTTGGACTGGCGCTCTTTAATGATGTCATCTTGTTGGTCCTCTTCAGAATTTTCAACAATAGTTTAATAGAAACACAAAACAATTAGGGTTTGGATGATATATTTAACTATATATGAATATAGTATATAGTTTCACCTCCTACAGCTTCAGAAGCACTTTGCCTGCACAGCTGGTGAAGGACTTTTATCTGATATGTCCTGTTTCTCTGTAATCTTTGTGTATTACGCTGCAACACCCACACACACACATGTATATATATTTTATATTTAATTTATATACACATTTTTGGTGATCTAAAAGTGACTTCAAAAACGCTTAAATTTGAAGTCTTTAACTAACTTAAGATATCACATTAAGAATTTTGAATTTCTTATGTGAACTGAAATAAAACAAACCAGAGAACAAGAGCTAATACATCAGTTGCCTTCATAGTTTTGCTCAACTGTGAAGGAAACGTTTTTTTGAAAATCTCTACTTGTTGACGAATTTCTACAATGTCTCATTTATACGGGTAATAAAAAAATAAAAAACCCACTAACAACAACTCACATTCTTGCTTGCTGACTTGGAAATTGGTTTAATTTGGCTCTTGCTGAGTGATGGAATACTGTGTGTGTGTGTGTGTGTATGTGTGGTATGTCTGGTTTTACTCATCTCTTAATTATGAATATTGAGCTATTGCATGCTGCTCATGGTTGTGCCTGTGTAGTATGTGTGTGTATTTTGTTTCACAGCCGTGGCGCCAGAGAAAGTATGACCTTTGAGGTCAGAGGTGACAAGGCTCCTCAGACTATATGACTTCCAGACCTCATATTGGACAATTACAACTAGATTAGGGAGATAATCACGACGTTGAGGCGTCACAGTCGTTTAGAGGAGCAGACGCAGGGGCTAAAAAAATCTCCTTCATTTTGCAGATGAAAGAGAGAGAGCGTGAGAGAGAGCGAGAGAGAGAGATAATGACCCTCTACCCATTTACATTGCTTTCCCCCCAAAAAAACGCCATCATTATTCTTTCCAGCTATTGATTTTCTGCAATCATCGCACTTTGCTTCTTGTGCGACGGCTCATTTTTCCTCTCTCTCGTTCTTCTTCTTTACTGGCAAGAGATGATTACTCGATGACCGGTCATTTCTATATTTATTTGATTATAAATAAAAAAAACCCAGCGGACGAGGCGTTTTTGTTGAAGCAATTCCGTCGTGACTGCAGCCTGCCTGGGATTATTTGAGAGCGTAAAAAAAGTCCTTAGTTTAGCTGGACAGGAAAAGCTGCATGTTTATGTGAAAGAGAGGCAGGAATAGAGAGAGAGAGAGAGAGAGAGAGAGAGAAAGAGATCGAGATGGGGGAAGATTTCAGAAAGTCCGCCCACCCCACATACAACAGGAAATCGATGGCTCGAAGTGGACTGGCTCATCCCGCTGCCACTAGGGATGAAATGGTAGGAAATGGCCAGGGAGAGAGAAAAAGAGAGACAGATAGGATGAGAGACGATGCCGGATAGTCAGCAGGTTTCAGGTTGAATTATGTTTCCTAATCAGGTAGCAGCCTGGTTTAGAGTTTTTTTCTAGTGAACTGGGGGGTCTATGCATGATTTTTCTTCCCTTATGTTTTGAAGGAAGTATTGAAGTGTGGATTACTGTATATATTGTCTGATGCTCAAGGCAAAGTCTTATGGTCATTATTGCTGTCATCATTATCGTAATGATAGATTTGTACAAAAGACTGCTCTTGGTTGTTCATGCAGTTGCTCTAATCGTCTTTCCAGTTTGCCATCTAGTCCTCAGAGCTGACTCAGTGTGTGCATGCGTGTGTGTATGGGGTGTGTATTAGAGCATGGCCTTTTCATCTGAGATTCTATGAGCCATGTCCTCTTTACAGATGATATATTTCGAGAGTGCCTCCCTCTCACCCTCTCTCTATCTATCCCTCTCTCTTTCTTGGCTGAGGGGATTTGCTGTGCTCCAGTGCTTATTAGGATTTAGCCCTCTGATTCAGGCTCTTGCCATGAAAAAAAGGCACTCGGGCTGGGTCGGGACTCTGAATGTCTCCGCTAAGCCTCCTTAACTCCCGTTTAAGCGGCGGCTAATATGAGCAGAGCATTGTGGGCCATGGTGTTTCCTGTATGCTGTCTCAGGAAGATTCCAGAACGAGTGTGACAGGTTTGAGACAGAGTAGACCGATTAGATAGACCACGCATGATAAGTATTGAAGTATTGATTGTCAAGTATTGTTGATTGTAAGTGTTGATTGTGAAGTATTGATCAAATTAGAATGATAACATATGCAAGGACAGTCTATCATTTTTTTGTCAGGTCATCAAGAAATACGCATGTATGAAGCCATGTATGTGATAATAACGCAGTGCTAATGCACCAACTAAAACACCAATATTGCATGTTGTAGGTGTGCAATTAGAGACTACAGCCCATCTTTTTCAATGAGACCACTGGTCTTAATCATTAAGGTACAACAGTGGTCCTTAAGGTCTTAGGTCATTTAATGATGTTTAAAGGTACACTATATTCACGTTTCCAGGTGAAAGATAAGGTACCTTGAGCGTACCACCCCAGTGACAAGGAAAGGTACAGTTCCATACCTTTTTTTCTGAGAGTGTTTGGTGGTGCCTTTCCATTGCTGAACAATGGGCTACAGTCAGTAATTATACAACTATAAAGTGCATCTATATGCTAGGCGTAGCTGACAAAATGGTCAATGAGTGTAGCTACAAGGTTGGTGTACCTAATAAACTAATAATTAAATAATTATGAACACAGTTACTCCTGCTTACCATTCAGACTGCAGCTATCGGTGTTTTCAGATTGCTAGAAGTTGTTTGCAAGGTTAAATTTAGCTTCAACATAACACAACCTGACAGCCAGCATATGTAACTTGCTAGCTACCATTAGTTAGCTAGCTAGTTAGCTATCATTGGTTAGCTAGCTACTCTAGTCTAAAGTAGTTGATATACAGTGACAAATTTATCATTGGAAGTCAGTCAAACAGCCAGGTAAAAAGAAATGACGATACTGAATATAATATGCATATGACCTTTGTTTAGCTCCGGCATATCTTGCTGATCTTCTGAAGCAGTACCGCCCATCCCGAGCGCTTCGCTCAGCTGAGGCAGGTCTACTGCTAATCCCGAGCATCACTCGCAGCTCAGCTGGTGGAAGATGTTTTTCTTATATCGCCCCTAAACTCTGGAATAGTGCTCCAGAGAACGTTAGGAACGCTAACTCTATAGGTGTTTTTAAATCCAGATTAAAAAAATACTTGTTTAATTAACTTATTCATAGCTATTGGGTCTTTTATTTTGTTAAATAGACTTTTCATGATTCATAGTACTAGTACTAATACTATATTTATATTCAATTAATTAGTGATTGTACATTGGTTAGTTTATGTGCTTGATCTCAAGCACACCTGATATTTTATATGTAAAGCACTTTGAGATTTTGAACTCAAAATTAAAAAGTTCTATATAAATGAATATTATTATTATTATTATTATTAACTTGACTACACCCCTGACTAGCTAGTTAACATTAGTGAGGCAGCTAGCTTAACTAGTGAGCTTTTTATGATACAAGATGTGGCGAATGGGCATCCCACATGTGCTGTCTGTAGAGGTTTCTTTTCAGTTAAATTGACAATGCGAGTGAGAGCTACAATTAACTGTTAAGATAAAAATAGAAATACTTTGATACTTTTGGACAAGTCTTTTCAGACAGATGAATACAACATTGCATCAAACATCCATGAACATGCGTCTCTAAACAAAGCACCATCAAAAAACTAGTCATTTCATTGATCTGGTATTATGGCGTTTAGTCTGGTTAAACGTGTTACCTCAGGCTGGTTAAATGGCTAAATGTGAAATGGATTATTAGATTTTTTTTAAAGGAAAGTATGCCTGGAAGGCATGCCTACAGCTCTTACCTGTAGGGCATGGCCAGTGAGGAGCATGGCTCAGGGGAAAAAATAAAATGCGGTGCTTCTCTCATTGCTCATTCATTAAATAAAAAGAAAAAGCATAAAAACCAGGACATACACATGGCATGTTGTTGTTATACATTTGACTGTTCTGTAAAAAAATATATAAAGAAAATAGTATGTGTGTGTTTTAAACATTTTTCCTTTTAATCAAAATTCAAAAGTGACTGGTCTGCGCCATGTTTGAAAATAAGACCAATCAGACATCGCTTTGTCATATGATGTGACATTGTTTTTACTCACCACCCTCACGGTAGCCGCTTGTGTTTATAGTAATTGCCTTTCCAGTATGTCTAGGATTTCCAGATTTTCTCCAACTAAAAACAGAGCAAATTTTAGATAACTGTATAGCAATTTTTAAAATCCTTTTAATTTATTTATTAGTTTTCCTGTTTGTGCAGTTAAAGGCTGTAGCTACCAATTCACATGTTTCAGCTAGCCAACAAGACTTAATGCTCATGTTGGCTCGACAATTTGAAAAGGAAATATTCTACTCCCCATCTAAAATGTCAATGATTTGCTCAATGTATTTCTTATCTAGTTGTTTTCAAATAAACCTCCGTCTAAAATTTTGCTTGGCATCGCAAGAATGTGGTGCTGAAAAAAGATGCTGTGCCAACCATGTTCTCCAACAAAAGAACAATAAGGCCTTGATTAGTGTCTCGTGGGGGAAAGTGCAAGAACAAACACAGTGTTTTTACACAGGTACGATATATAGGCTAGCTATAGCTATGTTTTTGCACACATGACTATAGCCCATAATTATTATTTACAAGTTATCTTGATATACGGCTTTATAAAGTCTAGTAGTGATAGAGTCACTGTCATTACTGCTGCTGCTATAATGCTGCAGCAAATGATAACTAATATAATTATTCTGTGATTAAGATGACCCATGAAGCTGCCTGAACAAATGCCACTTAATTTTTTAATAATGTTCATAATGTCTAGATGATTATTCATTAATAAATGAGAAATAATGAAATACAGTACTCATGCTTTCAAGGTGAACCTAAGTTTTGTTTCATTCAGTTTATTGAGTATGTGGCAGCAGACATTCCTGCAGTCAGAACACACGCTGCCTGAGGCCTTTGACTTATATCAGCCGAAGTATGATAATTAGCAGATTAGCTGTTAGTTAGATTGCCATGCTAATGACTTGGTGACTAGCTGAGGAAGGGATGTGTGTAACCAACGTCCTGAAATTTGCAATATTGCCCACCCTTAAACAGGCTTGAATAAAAATAGCTATTCTATTCTATTCTATTCTATATTCATCACTCTTTAGTTTCTGTCATGCAGGATTTCTCGGATCACCTCTTTTTAAACCCCAAAGAGACATTCAAACATAAATAATAACCACAAAAATATTTACAGATGTTCAACAGGGGTATTTGTCTGTAAGCAGCATTTTATTCATTTAATTTATTTGTTTGGCTTATTTTCTTCACTTCTTGTCGTCTTTTCCCCTTTTCCTCTCTGTAGGTAATGTGACAAATCGAGACCACCATAATGGCCTTTTGCTTTACAACGTGGCATAAAACACTTGCGAGACGTTTATTAGTGTTAAGAGTTGAAGTTGTTTTCGCTTCTGGTCTGCTGTCTTGTGACCTCTGTCTCTTCTCCCAAGATGAACGGCTGCTGTCACCGCCACGGGCCTTTTAAGGACGTCTCCGTATGTCAATGTCCAACCGTAATACGTTCAGGGAACAACTTTATGAAATCATAACGAGCAAATGGAGGGAGCGAGTGGACGCTCTGCACTAAGGGAAGTCGACAACTGCTGGCAAATGACCTCAGGAGTTTCCTGAAATTTAAGATGCAAACTGCTGGAATCAAATCCCTCTGTCATCCAGATGGCATTTCTCATTCTCATTCAGATTCTGAATGTGATCAACTACCGAGTCTGGCATTTTGAATCTAGATTACTTAATGTCAGATAGTATTATCGCTTTTATCACATTAATATTGGGTTGATGTTACTCAACTTTGCTGGTAGTTAGACAACTCTACATATGCAATAATGACAGCATTTCTGTGGAGTTGGCCATCACATCGACAGTGCAAAAGTTTGCATACCCAAAATGAAGGAAACAAAGAAATGTAATTTATAGCAACAAGATGTTTAGTGTGTTAGGTTTCACAGATGTTCCTTCATTATTACAAGTAACACAAATGGGTGAATAGTGTCACGGTTGAACTGGAGTCGGGAAACGGTATACACATGCAAGCTCTTTATTTATTCTAAACATAAACTAAACATACACAGGACTTCATGGCAAAAAACACATCAATGTAACATTGAACATTCAAACATGACATTAACAATCAACGACAATCAGGACTGGGACATGAGGGCTTTTTATACAAACACTAATGAGGGGAAACATACAGGAAACAGGTGAATGCACCTGACATAATAGGCAGGGTGATACTAGACAGACAACACAACAAAGTCCAAAGATCGCACATGGTGCACGTCTGCGTGGCGAACGCCACGTGTGGTCACGCGCATCGTCATTAGGCGGCATGCCCATTACAAATAGTGTATGTATGAATAGTGAAAAATTCTAATTAATATATGTTCAAAAGTTTGCATCTCCCTTTCTGAATGTGATATACAGTAAAGATTATTGCCCTCTCTTTGACCGAGAGAATCATAGGAAAACTTATTTTTAGACTACTTTTCTGTTGATTTTACCTTATGTTTTAGATTGCTGTCTGATTGCAGGATACACAACCAAATTTATTTTTAACATTTTGGAATTTAAAGTTTTTGTAGATAGGAGGTACACTTTCCTTTTTTTCAGATTCAAAAACCATGGGGATTCAAACTTTTGCACTCAACTGTATGCATAATGAGAAAAAATGTGACGTTATGTGATTGCATTTTCGGGATAAAGTTCAAACAAACAACATGCAGGTCGGGACAATCACATCACGAGACAATAACAACAAAACATAAACAAACACGCGTGGCTGCCGTTGCCCTGGCTCCCACCACGGTGTCCGGAGGCCGAGTTGCTTCAACGTTCCCGAAGCTCGGGGGCAAAGCTATGACATCCACGGCGGCGGACACCCGGGGGTCACCCACCGTGTGTCGAGTGTGTGTCCGGAGGTCGAGTGGCTTCACCGTCCCCGAAGCTTGGGGGCAGAGTGATGATGTCCTTGGCGGCGGCGGCGACAGACACCCGGGGGCCACCCACCGTGTGTCGAGTGTGTGTCCGGAGGTCGAGTGGCTTCACCGTCCCCGAAGCTTGGGGGCAGAGTGATGACGTCCTTGGTGGCGGCAAAGGACACCCGGGGGCCTCCCCCTGCAGTGTCGGGAGGCGGAGGAACGTCGTCGTCCCCGAAGCCCGGGGGCGGCGCTACGACGTCCTCCCCGTGCTCGGGAGGCGGAGGAACATCGTCGTCCCCAAAGCCCGGGGGTGGGGCGATGAGGTCTTCCTCTTGCTCGGGGGGCAGAGGAACGTTGTCGTCCCCGTAGCCCGGGGGCAGTGCGATGACGTCCTCCTCGTGCTCGGGGGGCGGAGGAACGTCGTTGTCCCCGAAGCCCGGGGGCACCGCTACGACGTCCTCCCTGGGGTCTGGCGGTAGGGCAGAGCAGGACGCCCGGGGGCCACCCTCCACGGCGTCCGGGAACTCTGCCACGCCTCCTGCAGCGTCTGGGAGCTCATCCACACCTTCTATGGCATCAGGGATTTCCTCCACGCCTCCTACGGCGTCTGGGAGCTCATCCACGCCTTCTATGGCATCAGGGATTTCCTCCACGCCTCTTGCGGCGTCTGGGAGCTCATCCACGCCTTCTATGGCGTCAGGGAGCTCCTCCACGCCTCCTACGGCGTCTGGGAGCTCATCCACGCCTTCTATGGCGTCAGGGATTTCCTCCACGCCTCCTACGGCGTCTGGGAGCTTATCCATGCCTTCTATGGCGTCAGGGATTTCCTCCACGCCTCCTACGGCGTCCGGAACGGCCTCCGCGGCCATTACTAGCCCCCCAAATGATTCCAGCGAACTCCCCCCCTCCACTCCTGGGAGGGGGGCGATCCGGGCGGGGGCAGCGCGACGGGGGGGGCGAGCTGTTGCACCGCGGCCAACACCGCTATGTGGGCGGCCAGGCTGTCGATCCGCTCCTGCCTCACCCGGCTGTCGACGCCAACGAGGCGCCAGCCCTCTGCTTCCCCGGCGCGGAGCTGTTCTTTGCTCGTGAGCTCTACGAGGATTTCCTCTAGCGGCTCTTTCCTCACTTCCGGGGGGTGGGTTCGTTGGGCTCGCTCTGAGCCGAGCAGCCTCCCTGGCTGGCTCTGCAGGGAGCGTTGTGGCGCCGCGATCGAAAGGCGCCCCAGCGCGGCTTCGCTCCTTGCCGTCCGGCGGGGAGCCGCGATTGGGGGTCGGCTGGCGGCGGTTATTTTGGACGAAGCAGCGGAAGCGAGGGCTTCTCCGCGCCACGAACTCTGCCGCTAGCCATGCCGGGTCGTCCGCCTTGAGGAGTGCATAGAGCTCCTCCACCGGCACGTAGTCCTCTTCTAGCGCTCTCGCAGCGCGATATCTGGCGCGGTTTGCTGTGTCCTTTTTGTAGGTCTTTCGTTCTGTCACGAAGTGCAGGCGCGGGGGTGCGGACACAATCGCGTAGCCGCTCTGGATAAACAACATACTTTATTTATATTAATAAC
>JAOUQW010000040.1:15165259-15178332 GCA_028565825.1 Olivaichthys viedmensis | reverse complement strand
CCCGTCATTGTGTTTTCTGAATCCCCGTTACTGACCCACGCCTGTGCCCTGACAAAGTTATGGATATGCCTACGCTAAGACTGTCTGCCTGTTCTCTGACCCCTGCTCTGTCTACTGATCATGATTTATGGATTACCCCAGCTAATAAACACACCGAACGTCCGCACTTGCGTCCTGCCTCTTCTCCCGTGTGGTGCACGTTACACTAGCTAATGACTGGGGATAATGGTTTAGCTACCTAGCACGTAGCCAAGGCTTGTATACAAACAATGTAAAGGCAGAGTGACACGGAAAACAAGAACAAACCATCAGGAATATCAGCATTTTTCTCGGATGTGTTGGCAAATTACTTGGAAAATACTAAGAATGACTAAAATTACACTGTAATTATACTTCGCGTCGACCACACACCAAACTTCAATGGGTTCTGCCATCGTGAGATTTGGCAACATTGCGTCACAATTTGTGAACTCAGAGCTATAGGAAACTTTCAACTTCCGAAGTTGTTCCAAATTCCACAACAGTTTGCTGTTCATATGAAATCTTCTCATAAACATGGTGAACACGAGCCCAGTTGAATGTAGCATAACATTATAGAAACATTTGTGTTAACATTCCTATAACTAAAACTGTTGCAGTAACATTGTAGGAACATTTATAAATGTTAGGTAAAATGTTCTCAGAACACCCAGAGAACCAAACATCCCTAGAACCATAACAGTTTCTAGACCCATAACATTCAAAATACATTTTGTTAACCCATGCTCTTAATATCAGTGCACTTATCCACTTGTCAAGAAAGGACATTAGTGCACCTAAAATTACACAGAATTTCAGGGAACTATGGTTCTCTAGACATTGTAGGCTGTGGCCTAAACATGATTGTAGGCCAATTTAAAGTTGGTTTTTACTTTTTTGTCTTGTAAATAAGTTATTTTCTCATGTAGATATTGTACACTGTTCTTCTATTTGTTCCTCTCGGGGAACCCCTGAAGGTTATCTGTAAAACAGAAGTTTTCCTTATAGATAAGGTTTCAAGTAAAACCTTTTTTTTTTTAAAGCTAGAACCATTAACCATCCACAGAACCTCTGACCAGCCCTTTTTTCTAAGAGTATATGGTTGATGGACAGTGGTTGGTCATGCATTTCGCCTCGCTTTAAAGGAGACTCTGTACTCTTTTGTGCTTCTCTGAACATGTACACATGTACACTGTAAAAAAGGTTCTATTTAGCACCCTTAGGGGGAACCCTTAAAGGTACTATTTAGAACTCTACAACAATGGTTTACCTTTTAGAGAAGGCTCCAAATAAAACCCTTTTTGGAAGCTAAGGACACTTGACTATTCAAAGAACCCTTGAGGACCCCTTTTTTATAAGATGTATGCAGTTCAACTATGCCTACCTGAAACTAAGAGCTGTGTATACACACACACACACACACAGGTTAATCCAACACTGAGAGGTCTATTTATCATTTTATACTGTACCTATTGTACAAAGCCCACTCATAATCAGGGGTTTATTGGAAATATTGCCAGGGCTGTTTTTGTCAAGGTTAGTGTCACGAAGTGCAGGCGCAGGGGTGCGGACACAATCATGTAGCTGCTCTGGATAAAGAACATACTTCATTTACGCTATGACGTCCTCCCTGGGGTCTGGCGGTAGGGCAGAGCAGGACGCCCGGGTGCCACCCTGCACGGCGTTCGGGAAATCTGCCACGCCTCCTGCGGTGTCTGGGAGCTCATCCACTCCTTCCATGGCATCAGGGAGCTCCTCCACGCCTCCTACGGCGGCCGTTACTACCCCCCCCCCCAAAAAAAAAAAGATTCCAGCGAACGAGGGGGGCGATCCGGGCGGGGGGCGGCGCAATGGGAGGGGCGAGCTGTTGCGCCGCGGTCAACACCGCTATGCAGGCGGCCAGGCTGTCGATCCACTCCTGCCTCGCCCGGCTCTCGACGCCAACGAGGCACCAGCCTTCTGCTTCCCCAGCGCGGAGCGGCTCTTTGGTTTAGTGCTCCGCAAGCTCTACGAGGATTTCCTCTAGCGGCTCCTTCCTCGCTTCCGGGGGGTGGGTTCGTTGGGCTCGCTCTGAGCCGAGCAGCCTCCCTGGCTGGCTCTGCAAGGAGGGGCGGGGCGCCGCAATCGGGGCGGCTGGCGGCGGTTGTTTTGGCCGGCGGCGCGGTAAAGCCCTTGCCGCGAACTCTGCCGCTAACCGTGCTGGGTCGTCCGCCTTGAGGAGCGCATAGAGCTCCTCCACCGGCAGGTAGTCCTCTTCTAGCGCTCTCGCAGTGCGATATCTGGCGCGACAGGCGTGGTAAACACACAAAACGAAAGACAACACAGGACGGAAACAAGCGGGTATTTAAACACTTAATAATTACTAACAAACAACATGCAGGTGCGGACAATCACATCACGAGACAATAACAACAAAACATAAACAAACACGCGTGGTCGCACACGTGACTGCCGTTGCCCTGGCTACCGCCACGCTATGTCCCGCGCACAGCCACGCGCGTGACAGATATTCCCGAGCCTTCATTGATTTCTGCGCATAAATCAAGTGATAAAACGTTTGCGACATTTGCTAACAGGAGCTTGTTTCCATCCAATTGATATTTGTGATAAAAATAGTTTACGACATAAGCTGTGTTTGACACAGAATTCAGTGTATATCACAAATTGTGTATGTTTCCTCGTTTCGTTCCCCTACTGATGAGAGTGACATAAACAGAATCTACAGAATCTACAGACAACTGATTAATATTGTCTGCTAACGTCAACAGGGGCAGAAAAAAGGACAGCAATTTATCCACCATAAAATTAATAGTGATAGCGAGAAGGAGAGGGAAGTTATGTGGGAATGACGCTGCTAAACTGGCCGTCGGGACTTTCGCTTCTCGCTTCTATTTTTCTGGAAGGTTCCCGCAAATGCCTGAGCACTTGTGGGCCTTGTAATGGAGAGAAAAGCACACAGAGTTTATGGACACAGAGACCCACAGACCTTTACTAAAAGCATAAGTAAATACATTAGTGAGCATATTAATTAACATGTTATCCAGAGGAATATGGTTTTAGATGTGTGTGTGTGTGTGTGTGTGTTAAAGAGAAAAATAGAGAGCCAACTGGAGGCAAAGACTCAAATCTGTGGCTTCCAAGACATTTTTAGTTATCTATCTGCCAGAAAAGAGACACTCCAATTTTAAGCAATGTTGCAACCTTTAACTTGTGTCCAAATGAAAAACTAGGTTTCTCTGTCCGCTTCTAGAAGTTTTTTGTATGTACCCGCTTATGTGAAGCATATAAGCCTTTTGAGAGGCAGATTTCCATCCGAGGGATTTTTCGTGTTGTTTTAGCACTTTAAAATGTTTGCCAATGTAGGCGATGGAAACGTACCAACAATTTTTTACAAATATGGACAACATTGAAAAAACTATTGTGGAAACATTTTCATCATGTGCCAGTAAGTGTAAGTTGTTTCTGTTGTATAGGCCCTTTCATGCAAACAACAAATGGAGGCCGCTACTTGATTATGATGTGTGTGAAAACTAGAGCAGAGAAAGAGGTAGAGACAGATGGAGTGTTAAGGAAATGAGTGTTAATAGGATGATGTGACAGTGTCCTTGCTTAGGAATTGTTCAGAGTTAGATTCCATATTGAGAGAGGAAGCCGACGTGGTACAGCCTGCTCTTGTATCATATGATGCAGGAGCAGCGCTTATTGGTTGCATGTGTGTCGATGTGTGTGTGTGTGTGTGTGTGTTTGTATGTGTGTGAACTGGGGCTCCATGGAACCTTATCACACATAGTGCAGAAAGCAACCTGCCCCTGGTGATTAGCTACCTCTGTGTGTGGCTGTGTGTGTGTGACTGCATGTGTAAGGGAGACTGATTCTCTCAGTAACGATGTAATCCTCCAGGATGTAATTCACAGTAATCTGGTGTATGATTCTTATTTCCCCTGCCCAAGGGAGCGGGAGGACACCAATACACCTATCTCCCTCCCTCTCTCTCTCTTATTCCCACCATCCACCTTCGTCCTCTTTTTCTCAAAGTCTTCTTTTGCCCGAGGACCAGGTGTTACACTCATGATTACAATTCATGCAGATTTCACACTTATTAGCGGTAAACCTATCCCCACAGGCTCTGATTGAGACATGATGAGCTCACTGTACGGTTAGCTGTGTGTTGAGGCCTGAATCTCCAGTTAGCCTGGTTTACCTGGTATATACATGAGCTGAGTGGTACAAACCTGGTTGTTTTATGTTTTATGATTAAAAATGTATACTTTTAAACAGTTGTGGAACGTACTTAAGGAAGTATACTTTGTTACTATACTTCAGTATAATTTTAGGGGATTTGCACTTTATTGTATTGAGTATAATTGAAAGTTGATACTTATATCCTTACTTAATTACATTCCCATGAAATAAAACATACACTTTTTACTCCTTACATTTCAATTCAGACCTTCTAAGTACTCTAAAATCTCGACTTAAATATTTTTTTTTTTTGTCCAGCTGCTAATCCAATCAATTGCATTTCTGTGCATTTTAATTTATTAACTATATGTAAAACATTGAATCAAATCCATAGCTTGCCAATTAGTATGGATACCAAAACCAGTATTTTTTGCAGAAGGAGTGCCAATGAGTCTCACTTGCTCTTTATAAATTAAGTTACTTCAAAGAAAAACAACTCTCATGAAGAATTTGTATGCATTAAAATGAAACAAAGGTGACGTGGTGGAATTTAATTTGATTTCATATGAATTAAGTCATAAGGAAAGGAAAACAAACACTAACCCCACCCCTAACCCTAACCTTAACATCCGTAACTTTTCATATGAATTGAGTCATGCAAATAGTTACAAATTTATAAGTGTGAGACCATGTTGAAAGAAAAAAAAAAAGTTTTAATTTTTAAATACTTTTAAGTGTGGACACTTTTTTACAATCTTAGAGGCATTCCAATCTCTTGCATTGTAAGTTAAGTGCTTTTGCATAGCATTAGAGTTTTCTGAAGGGAAGAACAATTTAATTATTTTTGTACTTTTATTGAAAGAGTATGAGGTTTATAATACATGGAATATAAGCCTAATAACCCAGTCAAAAGTAGTCCAATCAGAAATAGTCCAAAAGTAATCCAAAAGTAGTTATTAACTAATGTAAAAAAAAAATTATTACATGACTGACGACATGTAATTTAAATCAGTACCTGGTTACATTTCCTAAGTTAGTTTCTTAAGCCTTAGTAAGTCTGAAATTTTCCCATTTCCCCAAGACTAGAAACCTAAACAAATTAGCTCGTTAGCTTTTTGAGAGACAGTGTGCTTGCTGTACAGTTAGCAATATGTTGAGGCATGTGCAGCTAACCCTCCATGCTAGCTGAGTGCTAGAACTGTTTTAATTTCAATCCATAGGCATGAAATGAAAGACCGATCCATGTCTGATCATCTAAATCCCCCTTTATTTAGAGTAGAAATCTAAACCAAGTAGCCAATAAGCTTTTAGAGAGACAGCCTGTGTGCTCTAAAGCTAGCAATGTGTTGAGGCTTGGCAATTAACCTATTAACTTTACCTCAGGCCGACTGTGAAACCAGAGAAAGCATTTATCCCTTAATTGCGGCTGTGTTCATTTTACAAAACGCAGCCTACTGATGTTGGTGTGATGCTGACTGTGTGAATGAAAGGCTATCCTGTTTACTTAGCGGCATATCTCCAACACGCTAGTAATTTACTTTTCTCCTGAAGTTGCTTTTTGCTAAAGAACAAAGGATGGTAATTGACAAAAAAAGATTCACGCCGCTCCACTGATTGGATTACGAGGTGCGGCATCCCTACTGCTTTCTTCCCGCCATGGCTAATTAACACAGGCCTGCCCGAATATATAGCATAAATAGTTCTGTTTGGATGGCTCACACTCAAACCGGAAGCAAGCAAATGTTCAAAATAAGGCACAGGTTTATTAAATGCACACAAGACAGGTTAAAACTAGGAATTAAATCTGGGATCGACTCACGTGGTCAAGAGCGCCATGTTGTCAGTGGATGATATTGATCTGAGCGAGCTACACAACATCATATCTAAAAGCTATCGATTGCCATAAACAAAAGGACGGAATCAGAGAGCGGTATGAATTTTTTATATTGCGGGCCTCCCGAAGCCATTGGAGATGGAGCTCTTCCATGATTCACTACCTGAGTAAGTGCTTATTCAGTCCCGAGGAGGGGGCGCAGATGTCTTCTTCAGCGCTGTATGCTTCAGAGAATGCTAATCGGAAGAAAGGAGCAAAACATGCGCAATTCATTCCCCGTTTTCCTCTCCGTATGCACTTTACAGCAAGTGGGGACAAAAATCATTTAGGGCCTCCTGGCTAAAAAAGTTGCATCGCGTTTACTTTGCTTCAGCACTTAGAGGACATATTTTTAAATCAGGCTTTGTTTTAGCTTTTCTCCGCTTTGTAAGTGATGTTCTGCAGTGCGTCTACTGCAACTTGTTTCCTCTAGGGACGCGAACAGTCCCTGAGGCCATCCAAAACACACACACACACACACACACACACACACCAGATCCTAACTTTTACAGGTTGTACTTCCAAAATCGAGGTCCTCTCAAGGGCCTGTTTGAAAAATTTCCTCCACAGCATTTTCTTGTGCCCATTTGAGGATACATAGACCCAAATATTTCTCAGTACTCCATTGTCTCCTTTTATAATAAGAGATAAAAAAGTCCTCTATTTAAAGACAAGCTGAAATCAAAACCTTTTTTACTTTGTTAGATCATGTCCTTGATCAGATTGTGCACGATTAATCACTTAAAAGACAAAATTCTTCTTTGTCCGTAATCTTTCACTAAACTGCAGGATGGGTATGTTCTAACTTGGGGTTTTTCTCTACTCAGAGCTATATCCAGTCATTTATGCAGCCGTAGAGTACACAGCTGAAGTGTTCTGCTGCTTTGCACTCGAGTGTGCCGGAGGTCACCGGAGGCTTGAAAGAGTCTTGAGGATAGCCATTGAGAGAGCCTTGAAAGACTCTTGAGGGTAGTTATATGAAAAGGGATTTATTCAGGCAGCGAGGGCCTATTTGTGTGTGTGTGTGTGTGTGTGTGGACAGGCTGTGGACTAGTGCCAGGAAAGAACAGCCAAGCAATCCCCAATAGGAGGCCAAGCTTGGCTGGCAAAAGGGGAACAGTGCCCACTTGGCCCTCTTTCCATCAGAAACAATGTCACCACACACTAAAATTCATAATTTCCTCTGCTAATCTACTAATTTCAGGATGCTCTAAAGGATCTTGTACGACACTTCATGTCTGTTTTTCATCACCTAATCAAAGGGATCACTGACACACTGTGGCTAAGGACACCTATATGTTATGATTGAAATGTTTTATGTCATTAGCCAATAACTTGTCACATTACTTCGTCGTTAACTGTGTTAGCATTTTGATGTTCTTCGTCCAGTGATTACTCTACAAGAAGCCTGACTCCGTTTAATTAACCATTTTTTTTTATTGCGTCGGCATCTTCACAATCCCAGCCGTTATTAGTTAATTAATTTTCTCCCAAGCGAACCCGTGCGGTTGACTTGTAATTGAATTCAAAGATGACGTTTTCATTGCACGTTGTTTTGTAATAATGGTATTCGGCATGAGAACATTAGACGGAAAGAGATGCGTTGGCGTGAGAAAAAGCAGGGAGGAGAAAAAGAGCAGGATCGTGGCGTTAGTGTGTGTGCTTGTGTGTGCGTGGATTTATGAGCGCAAGCCTTGATTAAATCTGTGACCTTCAGCGCCTGCACGCGCAATCAAGGCGCGGGCAAATTCATCATTGCATTGATCCATCAGTTGAATTGCGTTTTGCGACTTGACCTCGCCAAGATAGTCTAATTTGCTCTCCTGGCGTGTTCATGCTTTAACTGCACCATTAATTTATGACCCTACCCCTGACACACACCCCATACCCTACACGCACACACACACCGTCTCTCCCTATGTGCAGTGAGCAGCTAGGCAATCAAGTTAATTCGCCTTCTCAATTCATTAGCATTCGCCCACATTTGCATACATCGGAATATTTGTTTATTTCATGCCAGCTAGTTGCAGGCAAACTCCTATTTCCGAACACTCCTCCACCTTCTTCCTTCCAACAAGTTCCCGTTTGTAAGTGGGGAGAAAAAAAAAGAGTGAATTTGCTCTAGTGTAGCTGAACAAGGCTCCTTAGAGGATTGGAGAAATTGGGCCATCCAAGAAGGCTCTGGGGCAAAAGAGTGAGAGAGCGAGAAAGAGAAGAGAAGGAAGAGTTTTAAGATGCAATGGAGGTTTCGATTATGCTGTCTGGTTCCATTTTTTTTACTCGTAGCCCGGAAAGGAAGCTGTGTACATGTTTTGAGTTTCATAAACACACATGAGGTGGATTTTGAAAAAATAAAAATAAATAAATGATGGGATGCAAATTGATACTTAGGGATGTGTCTTGGTCCATGGAGTCCATGAGGGACACACTGCTGTACAAAGTTATGAGTAGTTCTTATCGTCTGCCTCATTTTAATCCTCCTACATATTTTAAAATGGAGTGATTGACCTATATACATGTCTGAACAAAATAAGAGATCGTTCAGTTCAGGGAAAGACAACAAGGTGAAAGGTAGGCAGAGATTGAAAGACTGTGAGAAGGTTTGTTATGGTGTGCGAGATGCACTACAGCTAACCTCTGGGCTCTTTTTCTTCTTTCTATTGCAGCTTGCAGACCAGGCACGTACAAGGCCTCAGCCAAAGACGCCTACTGCACGAAGTGTCCTCCACACAGCTACTCACAACAGGAGAAGGCATCCGAGTGCACTTGTGAGAAGGGCTATTACCGCGCTGACATGGACCCTCGATCTATGGCCTGCACTAGTGAGTCTATGGATGGATTGATGGGTAGAGAGAAAAAGGTCCACCTGCTGGACAGGTGGAAAATGGGAAAAAACAAGATAAAGAATGAACAGTACACACATGTAGACATATACATAGACATGTTGAGGATGGACAGACTCTTTCAGGGATCTATGGGTGAAGGAATAGAAGGATGGATGCAAGGAATGGTGGACTGGTGACAAGTTGGATTTTGTTTAAGATAAGTGGGCAAGATAAACATTTAACAACACACATACATAGACATGTAAATATTCTAGTTGACCATGGATGGATGGATGGTTGGATAGATAAAAAAGGGATAAAGGAATGAATGCAATAATGACAGGCATGTGCAAGTGGAAGGGTGGATATCATCGCAGTCCAATGAAAACATTTTTTCATATATGTAATGTGGATGGATTGACGGATAGATGGATGGGCTGAAAGCTGGATGGATGGACTGAAAGATGGATGGATATATTCTAGTTGAATGGATGGACTGAAAGGTGGATGGATATATTCTAGTTGAATGGATGGACTGAAAGGTGGATGGATGAATGGATGGATGGATGGACTGAAAAATGGATGGATGGATGGATGGATGAATGGATAAATGGATGGATGGATGGATAAATGACGGATGGATGGATGGATAAATGACGGTTGAATGGATGGACTGAAAGGTGGATAGATAAATGGATGGACTGAAAGATGGATGGATGGATAGACAGAAAGATGGATGGAAGGACTGAAAGATGGATGGATGGATGAAAGGACAGAAAGATGAATGGATATATGGTAGTTGATGGACCGAAAGGTGGATGGATGAAATAAAAGATGGATGAATATATTCTAGTTGAATGGATGGACTGAAAGGTGAATGGATGGATGGCTGGATGGATGGATGGATGGATGGATGGATGAATGGATGGACTGGCAAATGGATGGATGGATGGATGAATGAATGAATAATTGGATGGATAGACTGAAAGGTGGATGGATGGATGGATGGATGGCTGGACTGAAAGGTGGATGGATATATGACAGTTGAATGGATGGGCTGAAAGCTGGATGGATGGACTGAAAGATAGATGAATGGACTGAAAGATGGATGGAGTCTGTGGAGGTGGTGTCATTAAATGAGCAAGACAGAGCAATACAAATATTTAACATTCCCACTGTCAGTTTTTATCATTTCAGTCATCCTTAACTCTTCTGTAACAGAAGTGGAACTCAATTAACAGATCCACTGCATTGATAAGACAAGTCATGCATACTGACGTGTGTATGCATGTTCATAATGACCTGCAGCTATAACAGAACACCCACACACACACCCACACACACACACACACACACACACACACACACATCACTTGCCCCAGCTCTCTAATGCAATAATCCAATGAATTCAGCAGTGGGAGAGAAATGTGTGTGTGTTTGCAGAGACATGGAAATCATGTGCCAGGAAGTAACAATAATGTGCTAATCAAATCACTGCCATTTCTGACATGCACTAGACAAAAGGACGCTGACACACACAGCATGCCTACTGCTGAGCTAAAGAGATACACACACATACACAATCAAGAGTCCGGGGAGAAATAATGAATCAGTAGAGAATCACACACACACACACACAACCCACACACACACAATCAAGAGTCAAATCGAGAGTCAGGGAAAGGCAAATCAATATATAGAAGAGAATCAAATACACACCCACAAAAGTCAAGAATCAAATAAAAAATAAGAGGAGGGCGAATAAATCAGAAGGAGAGAATCAAACACACACACACACACACACACACACAATCAAAAGTCAGGGGAGAAAGAATGAATCAGATAGCAAAAAGAATCATACATAATAAGAGCCAAATTAAGAGTCAGATGAGAGTAAATAAATCAGAAGGAGAGAATCAAACACACACACACACACACACACACATGAGACTCAAACAAAGAGTCAGAGTAGAGTGAATGAATCAGAAGGAGAAAATCAAGCACACACACACACACACTTGAGAATCAAACAAAGAGTCAGAGTAGAGTGAATGAATCAGAAGAAGAGAATCAAGCACACACACTTGAGAATCAAATTAAGAGTCAGAGGGGAGTAAATGAATTAGAAGTAGAGAATTGCACACAAACACACACACACACACACACACACTCATAGTGGAGGGCGTGACGATGTAGATGGTGTGCATGATTGGTAGGTCACGAGGGAGCTCTGTTCATTCATCTTAGCCTCTGGATCTGATGAAATGTCATCGCCTCCCTCCCTCTGCTCCTCCATCCCTCGCACCTCTCCTCCATCACTTCCCTCCTATCTTTTAATCTGTATGGTGGAAAGGACAACGTAGTGAGCTGTTGGCATGAAGGTTTACTGGCAAGGTTTCCAAGCATTAAAATAGCACTATAGCGAAAAATCTGATTATTAATGTGAAAACAAAGTATTACCGCCACGCACACCACACAATAGTACTGTTACCGAAAATATCTGCAACTCCACTCATATATTTCCTTTAAAGTTCGTTTGCACTGTGTTTACTAGAAGGAGGACATAATGAACCGTGTGTGTGTGTGTGTGTGTGTGTGTGTGTGTGTGCTCCCAGTTCCTGACTTAACACTCTGTTTGTTTAAAGAGCCACCCTGTGCTCCTTATTTTCTGCTCAATCCCACCATGAAGAACATTCCCCTGTCTTTCATCTCCCACTGCTCCAAGCAGCCGTGTGTGTGTGTGTGTGTGTGTGTGTGTGTGTGTGTGCAATGACTTCAAAGGACAGGAGATTTTCATAGATTTGTCTGGAAGTTTTTTTTTTCTACGAGATGCCGAGCCAACCCTGATGCACGCACACACTCCTTCAGCATGAGGAAGAATCAATGCAAAACGTTAAGCTTTTGTTTTCCACCGAGGAATAACTTCAGACAACGAGAGTGAGGGAAAGAGAAAAAATATGGAAAGAAGGCCACCCAGTAGTGAGTCTGACTAGAGGAAGTGTCTATCTTTATGCGTCTTAGACTTCATACAGGTGTGTCGGTAAATGAGCTGAGGAGAGAAGGATAAGAGAAAAGAAGTGATGGAGAAATTGATTGACTGGAAGAAGAGACAGAACTGTTCGTATGAGAGAGATGAAGCAAGAGAACACAACAGTTCAGCCCTAAACCAGTTCCTTCTGAGGCTAATTAACCTCGCTAAACCATTAAAGGGGCATTTCGACGAAAAAGCAAGTGTCCCCAAAGACATTTGGTGTCGTTTGCACTGGAGCTACGAGTGGAACTAATATTATCATCCGCATAACCTCTAGCCTTCTACTATAATTCCGCCTGCTACACTGGGAGGCGGGGCCTAGGGGGTGAAAAGATACCAAATTGTGCTAAAGATAAAAGTGATTCCGGTTGTCCACGATTCAAGATGGCTGCCAAGTTTTGTTCATGTTCGTGTCCTTAACCACATCAGCACTGAAGAACTGGATGTGGGCAGAGATTTACACAAAAGATTTTGGGTGAGACCAAAATGCAAAACTCAGGAAGCAAACGTGGGACACCAAACACTACATTTGAGGGACATTGTGCAAATTAGATTTTTTGCCAAGCCATTTCTTTACCACACAGCCAACTCCGACTATTGTGAACAAAAATGCTGGAACATGGGGACCATGAAACTAAACACAACCAAAATTCCAGTTATTGGGCCCTGAAAGGAGAGCAGAGTGTCTCTCTACACAGCCAGAGCTATAAAGTGGAGACAGGAGCACACTCAGTGACCACAAGTTAGCTGTAAAAGTGGGCAAAAAGAAATGAAGTTTCCCAGAGAGAAAATAGTTTGTGGTTATTGTAAGAGCGGTGTGGCCAAGACGGATGCAAAGCGTTTCATCAATTTAAATGAATTTATTCGAATTCCAGATTATGAATGAAATGTTTATATAGTGTCCTGTGCAAAAGTCTTGCACATGTAAAGAAAAACTGTAACGTGAAAATGCTTTTAAAAATAATGAAATTAAAAGTTCCTGAATATAAAATAAATAAATACTATAAAGAGAGAGTAAACAGAATATTTTTTTAAACCAGATCAGTTTGTTGGTGTGACCCTTTGGTTTTAAACCTGCATCAATTCTCTTAGACACACTGTCGTGCAGTTTTATAAGGAAATCAGCTGGTAGGTTGTTCCAAGA
>JAOUQW010000040.1:15070113-15090362 GCA_028565825.1 Olivaichthys viedmensis | reverse complement strand
GAACAGCTGGGAACAATGATGACGCGACAAGGCGAGGCTACACAGACACTCACGTCCACGCACACACACGTGCACGTGGCGGCTGTTGTCATGGCAATCACCACGCTAGGTTACACGCACAGCCGCGCACGTGACAGTGTGTGTGTTTGTGTGGAAGGGTGTGTGCATGTATATGTAACCCCAGCCAGGTTTGATGCACATTGTACAATCATAATCATGTAGGTAATCATAATCACTTTTATAAATTTATAGCCATATCATTTAGTGCAATGGCACAAGTCACTAGTCAGCAATAGTATTTACACTGCAGGAGAGTTGGACAGCAGGAGAGCTAGTCCACAATGGTATTCACCCTGATGAAGACAAGGCATTCTGCATCAGATTTGGACATTTCAAGGCAAACAGCTGTCATTTGCAACAGTGCAGGAACCCGAAGCTTTCAGAAGGCATTTGTTTAATAGTATTGACACGTGGTCATATGCTTAATTTAGAAGGACGCAGGCGTTTACACCAGCAGGTCCAAGTGGAGAGGATATGGACTGAGTATGGACTATTGATAACTAGGTAACTAGCCATCGTAGCCTAGAACACAATGCGGTCGTCAAGAGGCATGGGATTATCTTCCTGGGACTATAGACTGGGTTAATACATAGAACATAGCTAGAATAGATTAAGGTTCCGAACATGCTTGTAGGCTCTAGGTTGCCGTGGTTAGTTGGGTAAAGTGAGTTCTTACTATATTTTGATTTATGAGTCTATGTCAGGTTAGGCGTATGTTTACTTCCAGAACATTTTCAATAGGGTAAGGTGGAAAAAAATTGTGTTCCTGTGGTAAATTTCCACTTTATTCCCTTTTTATTCCCTTTGTGTAACATATAAATAGCTGAAAGAAAAAAAATTTCTGATATTTTTTTTTTCCACCATTGTTTACTGTAAGGGTAACGCATAGGAAAAAACTGGCGAACAATTAGCATTTTTTGCTACCTGAATTAGCTTGCACTCAGCCATACTGATTAGCAGGCAGCATCATGGGCAGAAGTGCATTTTTGGTTGTTCATCACCAAAACCTTTGTTCTCTTTCCCCAAAATACCCTGGTTACGGCCCCGGTGGCTCGAATTTATACATTTTGAAAAGGGAGAAATATCAGGGAATTCGGCGTTGTGTACGAGGCATTTCACCCAAAAAGAAATATTACCATTGTGACACGTTGAGATGCTGACGGGGGTTAGCACCAGTGTTGGCCTCGACATCCGAGTCACAAGTCAATCAAATCCCGATCGATAAAACCAAAGTCAAAAAATGTACATTAAAGATGGACTTCAAATTATCAATCACCCTTTAAAAATGTAAAAATTTGGAAGAAAAAATGGTTTAGATTTTTTTCACATGAAATTTCTTTGTATGTCATTTCATGTGTAACAGTCACATATTAAAATATGTGAATAGACATGTGGAAAAAAAAAAAAGTTATTAATTTGAAATAATAAATTCGAGATAGTAAGTGGAAATAACAAGTTCCTAAGTCATTATAATGAGATATCAAAATTGAGTTAACAAATTGAAACGAGTTCCGAAATTGACATAATCATATTATGTTGATATAATGATAAAGCACTTCAAAATTATTATTATTATTTTTTTTACAACTTAACAGTTTTAAAACTTCTGAACGCACATAACTGTCACGGTGTGTAGGTTCCGGGGTTGGGACACAGGCGCGAGGTAGTTAAAAGAAAACATGTTTATTAAAGATCCGAGCATACACACAGATAAACACACACTGACATTAACAACGAGAGACAACACAGGACAGATACAATCGGGTATTTAAACACTTAGTAATTAAGGGAGACGAACGAGGGACAGCTGGAAACATTTAACAGCACTCACGTGTCACAAACAGGGAAACACAAGTTCATGTCCACGGTCTCGCGTTATGTTGCGGGCTCAGCCGGGCGCGTGACAATAACACTGCTTGCATTTTTTAAAAAGTGACTCACTTTGGATTAAGCACATTTTAAGGAATGTGCACATTTATCATACTGAGGTCACGAAATGTTATTTCTAAGGTTCTATCCATTTGGTCAAAAATTAGTTCACTGTGGGATACCCTGTTCTCCTGTGGTGTTATTTTTATATTTTGCAAAGTTTTTGGTGTAATATAAAAAAATCAAAAATAAAAATAAAAGTTCTATCTCCAAACACAGATAAACTTGGTTTTATAAGGTTCTATCTGCTAGCCAATCATCATCCAGATTGAATACACAATATAGGCAGCTGTGGCCAATCTACATCCACATTCTTTTCATGCGTTGACAAAGAGGAGCAGACTCAAAGCGTCAGTATGGCAAGCCGGAGGAGAAAGAAACTTTTAGCTGTAGATGTTGTATATATGCTTGATGAGAGTAAGAAAAAGTAAGTGTACAAAACACAATTGGTCTTGGTCTACCGTATTTGCTGGTACGATGTGCAAACATTCTGGTAAATTATAAAGTCTTCAGCACAGCAGAAAGCTAATATTGTAACATTAGCATTAAATATGAGCAACATTAGTTAGCTACATGCAATACTGTATGCTTAAAAATGCTTAATAAACTGAACCTTTCAGTGTAACCGGGACTAAAAGTCAGCTAGCAGACTTTGACAGTTTGTAAGACGTGTGTGTGGTTGCACAGAAACATGTATTGTATGTTTAATTTGAATATGACTTCATTGTTAAATGTTTTAAGATGAAATTTTAAGGTAAAAATATTTGTTTAGGAACAACTACAGATTTTCAAAAGTGAAATATCTTGCATTTTACATTCAGAAAAATAAAGGAAAAGCATATCTGATCATAATGTAGTCTTAATAGGCTTAAAATGTCTTTCTCTGCTAAGTTATACTGTTAGTAATTTAGTAATTTATTAACATTGGGGGATTGATTAATGAGAGTAAGCCAGATAGAACCTTATAAAACCAAACAGTATTTGAGCTTACAGAATAATAAGATTCTATATGTGTTTGGCCACTGTTCAAAAATCCACTTTCTATTTGTCTCAGAATTTTGATAATGTAAATTTGAAGTCCCCTAAAAATATAGCCCTTGTTGAGCTGTAAATGTAGATTACAGTACCGTTTTATTTTATTTTTATTTTTTATGATTTTTACTATCTGGTATGTCAAAACTTTGTTGTCCCAGATCTCAAATAGGCTCTTTACCCAGAAAGAACCTTATAATACTAAGTTCACAATTTTTGTGTATCGTCAGCATCAATACTGGTTTAGCATAAAGTAGTGGAATACATTTTTTTCAGATTTCCTTTTTCATGTTATACTGTAATATTGGTACTCTGTCACACTGCTAACATTTCAAAACGAATAGAGGAAGGAGCCTTTACACATGCTTTTGGCAATTTCTGGCTGAGTGAAGTGTCACATGTGTGTGACCTCTGTCTGGACACACCATGATTGTCCCATGAGAGAGTTTTTCTTATTCATTCTTCATTGTTCAACCGTGCCCGATTAACCGTGTAATATCCCGATTTACAATAAGTTAATGTCATTGAAAAGGTCACATAGTGTTGGTCATAATGCAGTATTATATTCCTCAATTCCTCAGTTCGTAGATGGATATACGCAGTGTTTTTAAGGGAGCAGCTCCGCTGGAGGCTAGTCAGGTGAGAAGATTTTGCCAGTTCAAACAAAAAAGGGAGATTAATATCAATTTGTCTGCTTACCATCAGGATGTGCTAAAATATCAATTAGAAGAGGAGGTGCTGATAGAATGCAACCTTGTTATTCCATTAATGAACCGCACATGCAACAGGGTGGCAATCCACAAATCTGAAAACTATTCCAGCTGGAAGTCCACCTTTACGAACACCATAGCGGAACTCGGCCTCACAGCCAGTGAAGAGGTCATTCTGCTTATAAGGTGGCTAGATCCAGAGTCAACTCAGCATGCTCAGAGTATAAAAGCAGTCAGTGTTCTGTGATCCATTCATTGGTTTAGGCATGATTTGGTCTTGGGTAGAGGAATGCTATGGCTCCCCTGAATCAATAGAAAGATTAATGTTCAGCAAACTAGAGAATTTTCCGGAACTTTCCAGAAAAGCCTTCTCAAGCTCCGGCGACTTGCTACTTGAAATGGAAACTGCAAAGTTAGATGGATACTTACCTGGCTTAAGTTACCCAGACACAGCCAGAGGAGTGGGCCCAATTGTAGAGAAGCTCCCTTTTTTTTTTTTACCCGTAAGAGAAGTAAAAGCAAGCCAAAGCAAGAAATGACCAAGAAGCAAGAAGTTTGTCACAGGTCATCACTATTCAGCAAGCCACAAGAAAGAAGAATCCTTACGTTATTCTCATACAAGGTAGTCAATCTAAGTGCAGAAGATGGATGTTTCTACAGAGATAGCATAGAGAGCAGAAAGGTCAGTGTAGATCCAAACCAGTAGTGCCCAATCCATCAGAAGCCACAGACACTGAGAAAATGCAAGGGTTTTAGGAACATGTTCTGGAAGACAGAAAGAACATCTGCTATCGCTGCCTTGCATCTATTACCCACCAGGCAAAGAGCTGTGATGTCCCAATCAAGTGCCTTGATTGTGAGAGTAATAAGCACTTAGTTGCTCTTCATCCTGGTCCACTATCACACTTGATAAAGACCCTCTGCCATCCTAAAATGCATGGTGGGGAGGAGGAAGCCAAAGCTCAGTTAGATGTGGCAACGATATGCATGATTCTCTTTACTAACTCCTGTTTCTAACAGGAAACAATGTACCCTCTTAATATTAAACATGCAATGTATGGGTAGGAAGAATTTACTATCTATAGACTGAACCATTCCAGTATAAATCATTATGGAACATGCAAGAGGCATAATACACACTTTCCGCATTAAACAAGGTTAGAGTTAAATACATTTGCCTTGAATCATATAAGATATAAACTCATACAAGCTCATATATGGCTGTAATATGTTATGTCAACAATTTATTCGGAATATGTTTTTAAATAAACGCTTTCAGCTAGAAACAGGAGTTATGCTGTGGAGGAAGGAAGATTTGGGCACAACATCAGCAGAGTGGTACAGCTGGATTAAGGAGGAGATGAGAATCTTTCATAGTTTAAATAAAGAAAATAACATGATGTCTTTATTTGATGGGAAACTACAGGACATTAAAAGCAGTTTCTTGTAATTTCATGTGACAAGTTGCCGTCGTCTTATCAATGTTGTTCACTGTCGAAATGATAAGGTTAAGATATTAATGTGACATACATATATTGGGTGTTTCGCTATTGAAAAAATATTTATGCCCTCTTTCTGTCTGTCTGTCTGTTATGAATTTCATTAATTTGTTCAGTCACTCTCACTTATGTAACACCGGCATGACAAAGTCCCCTGCCATGGAAAACGTGCACTGGGGTACCAATGCATGAGCATAAAAAAAGTTTGTACACATACTTTTCAGTGTGCGTACATAAAAGAACATTTTCACTTCAGTTTCAGGTTTTACAAATCCCATTTTTTGTACGCCATTTTTAATGTAAGAACAAATTCATGGAATTTAAGATTAAATCTGATCGTACAAACATTTTATAAATGAGTCCCCTGGATCTTTCAACAGGTGGAATTCCAGTTCAGCGTAGTCTGTGAGTTAGCTGGAATGTCAGACTAGACACATTTTCCTTTCACAATGTTTTCGCTTGTGACAATTGAAGGAAGATTTCTTCTCAGGGAACTCTCCAGCAATGACTCTGAGTGGGATGGCCGCTTGCCCCAGGAATAGTATGATGGATGGAGAAGATGGCAAGATTGTTGGCAAGAGAACTGCAGGTGCCCCACACATATGCATCTTTCTCAATTTTGCAAGCTAAGAACAGAGATCTGTGTGTTCTCTGATGCCTCTGTCAAAGCAATAGCTGCTGTGTCCTATGTGAAAGTCAATAATGAGGACGGCCATAGTGAAGTGGGGTTCGTCTTGGGTAAGGCAGACTAGAGATTTGTGCTGCAGTACTTGCAGTAGAAATGTCAAAGATGACAAGAGCTGAACATGAAAATAGGAAAAGCACATTTTACACTGACTGTAAAGTTGTGCTGGGATACATCTACAATCAAATCAAGACAACAATCGTGTCAACAACTGTGTACAGAGAGTCAAGCAGTCTTCTCATCCAGAACAGTGGAAGCATGTGCCCACTAAGCACAACCCAGCCGACCATGGCTGTCGATCAGTGATTGGGGGTAACCTAGTTAGTACAACTTGGCTGTCTGGTCCAGCATAGTCAGATGCTGAAGTACGTCCTGAAGTTACCACACTTACTACCATTGTGGTGAGTAATTTAGGAACAGCTCGTTTTGAGCATTTTTCTCAATAGAATTCTCTCATCAAATCTGTAGCTCCCCTTCGTCACATTGCTCACGGCTATGTCACGTCCAAGGGAGAGGGCAGTTTTACTGGATGGCACCTCTTTAAAAAATGTCTCACAGAGGAAGGTCTGACCCAAGCAGAACACATGGTAATTAAATGTGTGCAACAGGAAGAGTATGCAAAGGACATTAAGCGTATTCAGGCAAAACAACACCTGCCATCTAACAGTCCACTCCTCAAGCTTCACCCCGTCATAGATAAAGATTGCTTACTGAGAATAGGAGGATGCCTCTCACAGTCCAAATTACAAAGACACAAAGGTTTGCTGCTTGTTTGTCACATGCAGCAGTAAAGCATCAAGAAAGGCTTATAACTGAAGGAGCAATAAGATTAAGTGGCTTATGGATTGTGGGAGCCAAGAGGTATGTTAGCAGTATTATACGCAAATAATATGTAGGAAGCTATGAGGCAGAATGGAACAGCAAAGTATGGCAGATTTGCCTGAAGAATGTTTGCAGATGGATCCCCCATACTCTTGTGTTGGGCTGGATGTTTTTGGCTCATGGGAAGTCACCACACAACGCACCAGTGGTGGACAAGCCAATAGTAAGAGATGGGCCATTCTGTTTACCTGCATGTCGACAAGTGCAATGCATATTGAGGTCATGGAGAGTTTGTTTTTAATGTCCTCCACAGGTTTTTTGCTATTAGAGGTCCTGCTAAACAGCTGAGGTCAGGCTGTGGTACTTTGTTGGTGCATCCAAGGAATTGAAACTTGGATTAATTTGCTTTGGTCACTTTGGATAAAAGCATCAGCCAAATTAACAAATGGAAAAAAAAGTAAATATAGAAATGTAAATGATCCTCCAGGTCCTAGTGAGACCAGTGTTGAAGATTACTTACTTACCCAGAGGTGTCTTGGTATTCAATCCACCCCACTCATCTCATATGTATGGGGTGTGGGAATGCATGATTGGGATAGCACGACGCATCCTGGACTCGATACTCCTGCAAGCTGGAAATCCCAAACTGACCCATGAAGTCCTCGTCACCCTGATGGCTTAGGTTTCAGCTATCATCAATGCAAGGCCACTCATGCCTGTTTCTTCTGACCAAGAGGCACCTCTTATCTTAACGCCCACTACTCTTCTCACCCAGAAGATTGGAATTGCTCCTCTTCCTGAGATGAGGAGCAATAAATCCTATTTTCTGATTTTAAAAAAGGTGACATGTTCAACCACCAGTGGAAGAAGGTTCAAATTCTAGCTGACAGATAGACTCTCCGCATGTACTATGATAAGGTTTGAAACCGGACTGGAAAGTTTCAAAAATTTAATTTTTAATCAGGTGAGCCCATAACTGTTTTTGCGTCAATGTTCCATTGTGGAACCACGAGTGAGAAGAGTCTTTGTACGTAGACTGGGAGTGGGGGGTGGTAACCACACTGTCTTAGCCATGCTTTGCGCCATCTTGGAGTTGTAAAAACAGTCAATTTTAGTGTTGAAATGCCCTGTGAATGTACACAAGCTAACTGCTAATGCAGAGCAGTTTTTATTCTACAACTCAAAGTTACTAGCTGGCAACCAAACCCGTAGAGTAATTAACGTCCAAGCATTAACAGGGAAGGAGAATGTTTTACCAGGTCCGCCCAGTCCCTTTCTCTCAGTTAGTTTGTTATTGCTGCTCTGCCCCTCCCCTCTGTCTCCCCCTCTCTCCCCAAAGCCACGGCAGAGATGGTCAAAGGCAACAATAGAGTTACTGGATACTGAAATCAATAAAAAAATTCAAGGATGACTATTTGTATGCATTTATTTTAGGTATTTTTTAGGGAGGTCAATAATTTTGCCACTTTTTTCAGTGGTTTTGTATTTGCTGTATGATTTTTTACAAAAAAAATCTTTGGGCTTGTCTAATTCTCTACCTTAGTCTGCAATTCAAAAGAGTTGAAAGAGTTGGCAAAAGTTTGTCCATGTCAAAAAGCTTCAGGCATGTGTGGACTGCAGGAGTACACATACAGTCCGACAGAGCACGAGTGGGGATTCCGGCAGGTCTAGCTATGACAACATAACTCAAAGGGAGAGACAGAAGGTAGCACAAGCATGAGGGTACCCTGGGCCATCAGCGTTTCACCTCTGCACTGTCAACAAATTTGGGTGATTGAGCAGGAGATGCAAAGCAACAGCTCGAACATCCCAGTTTACAATACAATGTCCATAAACCCCCTGATCTGCACCTTATCTAAAATAGGAGCTTTTAGCCGAATCCCTGACGAAACAAGTAGGATTTTAGCCCAGACTTCAGACTGATTGAGACTGTGTCTGAGACCAGACACTAACAGGAAGTCTATTCTATAGAAGGGGGCTTTGTTGGAAAAAGCTCTGCCCCATGCAGTAGTTTCCATTATTCTAGGTATTGATAAAGAACTTGCACTTTTTGATCTAAGCAGACATGGTGAATAATAATAGACAAAAAGTTTGCTCAGGTACTGTGGGGAAAGACCATTCAGTGGTTTAAGTAAAGACTCTGACCATTCACATGGGTCAATGATTAACTGAAACTTGTTTTTGTACCTACTGAAACATCTGTCATGCGCACTTCGCCTTGCTCTGCGGAGCGCGTGATCACGCATGGTGGTCGCCATGGCGATGAGCGCCACGCGCCTCGTGTTTGTTTGTTGATTCCCTGTCTCATCTGTTTAAGTGATCCCACCTGTGTGTCGTTTGTCTGTGTAATTAGTATCTGTATAAAGAGCCCTCGTGTCCCCGTCCAGTTCGTCTTGGATTGCTAAATGTCATGTTGTGTGTCTGAAGTACCCTGTTTGATGTTTAGAGTTGTGAGTAAAGTTAATGTTGTTTGAACGACTCACATTTGTGTCCAATCCTGCTACACCGTAACAGAATCCAAGACCCAAAATGGACACAGGGAGCCGTTTCCCATTTCGCTCTGTGGAGAAGGTCGAGAAAGAGGAATATCTGCCGGCTGCAGAGCTTTATGCGCTGCTTAAAACGAGAGACCCATCACTGTTGGCAGCGGGTCCCCCCCAGCTCATTGAAGCCACGGAGGGCGTGCCCCAGTTCCTTGACACTGCAGAAAGTGTGTCCCAGTTCCTGGACGCCGCAGAGGTTGTGCCCCAGCACTCTGATGCCATGGAGGGTGTGCCACAGTTCCTGGATGGCGCAGAGGGCGTGGCCAAGTCCCTTGATGCTGCACAGGGCGTGCCCCAGTTCCCTGATGCTGCAGAGGGCATTTTCCAGCTCCCTGATGCCACGGAGGGCGTGCCCCAGTTCATGGATGCCGCAGAAGGCATGCCCCAGTTCCCTGAAGCTGCAGAGGATGTGCCCCAGCTCCCTGACGCCACGGAAGGTGTGCCCCAGTTCTCTGATGCTGCAGCGGGCGTGCCCCAGCGTGGAGATTGCTCTGCCCCCAGGCTTCGGGGACATCAATGTTGCTCTGCCTTCTGCCCCCACGGAGGATGTCATCACTCTTCCGCTTGCCTGCGGGGCCGAGGTCATTGCTCCACTCCCTGGCTGCGACCGAGGGTGGTTGGTCCCCGGCCCAAAGCAGGCCTCAGAGCACCCACCCGGACATGGACGTTGGGCCCATGGGCCCTTGAGTGCCAAGGCGCACGTCAGGAGCCGCGTATTAGAGGGGGGGTTATGTAACGCGTGAGCATGTGGCAGCCGCCATGGTGACAAGCCGTGTAATATGCGGTCTCGGGGTGCCCTCTCGTGGGCTCATGGGGGAGGACCACAGGTCTGTCAGCTCTGACCTTATGTCTGAGGGAACCTGCAGCCAGTTGCACCAGTCAAACATAGGTTTGGCCATAAGTGAGGGTGTAAAGTCGGTCCTAAACCATACGTTGAGTTAGTTTAAAACTAACAATGTGTGGAATTTCAGTTGCACCGCAGACACTTACGGCATATCGTAACTAATAGTGCGTAAAGTGATCTTAGATCAAACTTTGTCGCACAGAGTGTTTTACCATCACCAGCCAATCAGGAACATGATCCGACATAAACAGGAAATACTACATCTATTATTGAGACGCAGGGAAGCAGTTAGTGCCCACATTTCTCAGTGTAATTTATTTACTTCAAGCAAGGTCTGTCTGTTGAGTTAATTATATTTTAACCATAGATTAATTACAATGCTTTACAATAAAGTAGTGACTCAAATTATCCCACTCCTGTATTTACTTTATAACATTATAACATTACATTTATAGCAAAGATTTTAGAATCATTTGAATGTACCTTCCCAATAATCTCAGTTTGATCTATGACATTTTGCGCTGACCGAGGAAAGTTCTCGCTATACCGGCTGATGTAAAAATAGCCAATTAGTTTATTTTATGATACTTACCGTTTATGTTTGCCGTTACAAATGTTATATTTCAGCAAGTGCAAGACACTGATGGCCATGTCTGATCATAGACCACGCAAGAAAAACTTACCACATGAAAAAACCATTGTAGTCTTTTGGGTCCGGAAATCGCAGAGAGTGAGGCAGGCGACAGGCATAAAGGGTTAAGGAAACGGCGTTTTATTGCTTTCCCTTTTCAGGGGACGCTTCACAGCGCCGAAACAAAAGAACAAAAAAAATCTAAATATAAACGGCAGCGGCTCGGGAATGCGGAAGTGCTCCGCTCGCGCTCTGTCTCTGCGTCCGCTCGCTTCCTCCGTCCAGCATAACTCCCTACTGCAGGTTGGGAGAGACAGAAATATGAATCGTTAAATCACACACAGGTGCGAGCACTCCTGCGATTACCTGTCATCTCGCTATGACCCCGCTCTCTCCGGCAGCCGCCGACGCTCGGCCACGCCCCCGCTGCCACAACATGTAAATGATAAATATGTTGATAACATGATTGATGATCAATTAATCTATTCTGTGTTCAGACAGTAATATTGGTGAAATATTGAAGAGCAGTAGAAACTCACAACACTGTCTTTGAAATGACGGCATCAGAAGGAAAATTATGTCCCTTCCTGTTGGTCATGTGACTTTGAAGAAAACCATTCATGATTTAGAAGGATGTTTTCAATGGGTAACACAGTTGACGGAGATTTATCGGACACACGTAAAGTGAATAATTTAATTCATCATAACATGTACAATTGTTCGGAAAAAACCCTTGTCAAGTTTAAACTATTTTTTTGAACAAATAAAGCCAAAAATAATTTACAAAAGCATGCATTTTATTGATAATTTGAAGAACTAAACTTCACATTTAGGAATTCGGACAGCATGATATCACATAAATCCGGTATAGCAGATATAATTTTATGACTTTTATTATCAAATGAAAGTAGAATGTGCCCTAATATTAAAGTGATAATAACCTGTCATGACATCAAACATTATGACCCTTATCATGACAATTACCGGTAATGGTAACATAATGCTGTTATATTACTGGACATCAACTGTTATGACAACTCATGACAACATATGACACCATGCATGACACTTGTTAATGACATGCTTATGTCTGTGTCATGGTGCAGGGTTCAAGTAAAGTGTTACCACATTTTGCAAGAGTAACCAGATAGTGAGTTTTGATATGTTACTACTATAAAATCAACATTAAACTACCGGCGCATCCTGCAGCTCCGTCTACTCCAAAATGCTCATCAAACACTCTCAGACAGTGCCTAACTATAATAAAGACCCCAAACACAATCCAAATACCTAACCAGCACCCAACTCTACACCTCTTCAGGTAATAATGGCAAAAATAAAATCTGTATGTGATAATGTAATATGCACACTCACCCTTTCTCTGTTGTCTCTCTCCATCATACGTCATCTGTTGCTGTGTCTGTCCCTCTTTTCTCCTTGTTCTGTCTTATTTGTCTCTCTAATCTCCTCTCCTGTCTGCTTATAAAAATGTTGTGTCAAAATTGAGTACATTATTATCTTGCCCTATTTTTCTCACTTCTAAGCTTTTTACCAATTCAATATCTAACACTAAAATGCACTGCACAACTATGCCTCCAATTACGTTACTAAAGGCTGGCAGGTTCTTGATACATTTTATTTCTTTTTGTGCCTACCTCCACCTGGCTGTCCTAAATGAAAAAAATAGCTTGGAGAATGAGTAGACCAAGTCACTCTTGCACATCATACATTCATACAGTAATGTACAGAGCTAATATTGATGAGATGAGATCACATTGTTTTAATCTATTAGGCAATCACAGATAATACAGTTGCAGCTGCTAACAGTCCTCTGGGCAATATTTGGAGAACACAATGTAAACCCTAATGCAAATGCCTTTCCACCCACAGAGAAGCAAATTATTTTCCAATCAATAAGTAAAAATCATCGAGGGAATAAAGAAGCACATTTGGGACTAAAGGCTATGGATGGAAAAGCGTTCTATAACCCCATGTTCACACTAGCAAGCAACAAGGCGACAGGCAACCGTTCATCAACACGGAACTGCAATTGCAGTAACAAGTAACAAGTGACATTTGTTTTTATAATTAAGATTTCATGCAAATTATATTGCAATATTGAAATACATTTTAAATGAACGTAGTTTCTCCCCAATTTTGATCAATGCCAATTCCTACCTACTGTGTAATTACATTTCTAACCATTGTTGTCAGGCAGTTCATCGTTAATATGATTTTTATACAGCATCTTTGTAGAGGACTCGGTTAAAGACTACTTTAGATGATCATTACAAATTGCTGGTTAACAAATTCGGATAATTAATTGCTCAACCAATATCTGAAATATTCTGCTCATTGCTATGATTTGAGCATGCACACTTAATTGAAGACCAACATTCATGGGGACTAATCCATCAATTTGAGACCATCTCTTATTCTAACGAGACTCTATTTTATGACTCCAAGATCTGACAGCTGCATAGAAAGTCAGGCCCTTTTATTTCACATCTTGCGCTCATGACTAACAGCTGACCTTATCAGCTGTGTAAATACCCTTATTGGAATACTGGAGAGTGGGAGAGGATAAACTGTAAATGGGTACACCCTTCTACAAGTGATACATTTTAATGTCTCATGGAACTCCTCCTCTCTCTTGCCTAGTTTCATAAAAGCATCTTATAGCATTAACATCATTTTAACCTTCAGTGAGTCTTTAGTAATTTTTTATCAATGAATTTTACTCAGTTGCTATTTATAATTCCATAACACATTGTTTAAAACTGAGAATGAAATTTAAATATATCTTAATGTCCTGTTGGCACACCGGGTTGCATATTTTTTTTTTATGGTTGGGATGCCACATATTTCATTCAAATTGTAACATTTAAAAGTTAAAAGCTTTAAAAGTTCTGCCGGAATTTTTTCTTTATCTTTTTTTTCAGAGGTTGGCCGTTTCGCATACATAAGATTAATTATATCAAACTTCTGCAAGTCAAATAGGTAGGCTAATTTTTTTATTATCCTTTTTTAAGTAAATGCATAATCTATTACACACATAGTACTAGTACTCTTGTTAATATTAAATGTAATGAATTAACAAGTAAAATAGTTTATCAGTAGAAATAAAGTAACTACAATACATGCAAATGACGTGAAAACTACTTTTACTGTATCAATGTGTTGTGCGTCAGTGAATTCATCTACAAATTATTATATATATATTGTTTATTTTTGACAATATATGTGATAATACGAGACCATTTTAGGACCTTGGTGAAATAAGTATTCATAGAAACTGTGTCTCCTAATACAACTTTGTTTTAAAAAAGGATTGTATGATGCTGCTTTGTATATGTATAAAAAAACATTTGGCGATTATAGTCATGATGTTGGACTGTAAAAACAGTTTATAGAGTTTAGGAAGGCAGATTTTTAACACATCCCTGGCAACCTTGAACACAACGGTAACCTAACACACAGTGGTAATTGTTGTGTCTTAATGACTAACACCTGATATTAACTCAAATTACCTAATTAGTTTTGTCCTCTCTGCATTGTTATTGCAACCGCTTTCAGTAACTAGGAATAAGCCTTTTCATATGGTCATGATGCTATAAGCCTTTGGGGAAACATTAAGGCATCACTTTACCAGTCAATTCTTTGTGAACAAGCATTACAAATAAGTCTAAATCTAATATTCTACAAAAGCCTACAAAATACTGTTTGGGCAGGTTTGTGAGTGTGTAGCATATGCTGGCTAGTGTGGTGTGTGTATGTGCAGGTTGGATGATGAGAAGGTGTGATGGCTGCCTGCAGGTGCAAAGGAAAAAGAGGGAGAGATGATGGATGAAAGAGGACAGCGTGCAGCCGCATGTGAGATGGGGTTTGAACAGGGATCATCGCATTGTTAGCTGGCTGTCTGATGTTCATTACACCCCTGCACACACATGCACATGTGCACACACACACACAAACATCCAACACTTCTCTCTTGCTTTTTCTCTTTCATGTACAACCAAAAAAAGGGTCTGAATGCACACAATCTTCAATCCAAATTATATCCTGCACGACAAATAATGACAAATATATACAGTGCATTCAGACCCCTTCACTTTTTTCTTATTTTATGTTACAGCCTTACTTTTAAATAGATTTTTTTTCTCATCAATCTGCAAGAAATAATCCATAAAGAAAAAGCATAAACAAAAATAAAGGGGGAAAAAAATTATATATTTGCATAAGTATTCAGACCCTTTACTCAGTACTTTGTTATAAACTTACGTCTTCTTGGGTATGATGCTACCATAATCTCCCATTACTCTTTGCAGAACCTCTCAAGCTCTGGTTCAATCTTGGTTTTGTCAGACCATAGAATCTTGTTTCTCATGGCCTGAGTCCTTAAGGTGCCTTTTGGCAAACTCCAATCGAGAAGTCATGTGCCTTTTACTGAGGAGCGGCGTCAGTCTGGCCACTCTACTATAAGAGCGGGACTGGTAGAGTGCTGGGGAAATGCTTTACCTTTTGGCAGGTTCGCCCATCTCCACACTGGATCTCTGGAGTTATTTTCGGGTTCTTGGTCACCTACCTGACCAAAGCATTTCTCCCCCTTTTGCCCAGTTTGGCTGGACGGCCGGCTCTAGGAAGAGTTTTGGTGGTTCTGAACTTCTCCATTTAAGAATGATAGAAGCCACTGTGTTTTTCGCAACCTTCAGAAATATTTTGGTACCCTTCCCCAGATTTGTGCCTCAATGCAATCCTGTCTCGGAGGTCAACGTACAATTCCTTTGACCTCATGACTTGATTACTGCACTGACGTGCACTGTGGTGCTTTATATAGACAGAGGTGTGCCTTCCCAAAGAATGGCTGTGATGAGCCTGGCTCAGATCGCAAGGAAAGAGAACTCAGGAGGTAGGCTTGGGGAGAACAGAGCTGGTTTAATTTTCTTAGTTTCCTTTTGCAGGGATCGCTTTTCAGCGTAATGTTGAATGAAAAAAAACCCCAACAACAAACAAAACGAAAGTAGTCACAATATTTCCTCAGCTGTTCCGCTCGTTCCAGTGGGCTTCTGTCTCAGCTCCGTCTCTCTGGCTCCCCGACTCCCTACTGACAGAAAGAAAGACACATAAGTAGGAAGTCGGAAATCACCCGCAGGTGCAATCACTTACGCATTCTCCGCTGTCTCGCTGTTTCACCTCGCTCTGCTTGCAGCCGACGCTCAACCATGCCCCCACTGACACAATGTCCAATCGACTGAATTTACCACAGGAGAACTTTAATTAAGTTGTAAAAAACATCTCAAGCATCTCAAGCAGGATCAGTGGAAACAGGATGCACCTGAGCTCAGTTTCAAGTGTTCAAGCAAAGGGTTTGAATACTTGTCTAAATGTGATATTTCAGTTTTTTTAAAACCTGTTTACGCTTTTTCATTATGGAGTATTCATTTCAGTACAGTACCTATATATATATATATATATGTATATATACACACGCACACACACATATATATATACACAGTATTTATCTTCTCAATCATTTGAGCCCTCATGCATTCATGCTGTACTTCACTGCTTGGAGTTTTGGCCGTTTCAGGGTTTTGGCTCCTCAGCAACTGTGACAGATCAGCGAATAGGAGTCAAACACATTTATCAACGGTTCGTTGGATGCCGATTACTCACCGAGGGCTGTCCACCCGTTTAAAAAATGAGCGGTTCAAGAGGTCAAAAGCAGCCTCCCACTGCCAACCCACATAATCAGATCTGACAGGCAGTTTCCCGGCAGGCCTGCCGTGGTCCAACCCATCAGGAGGCTGGAACAGATGAGCATTCACACTCTAAATCACTTCTCTCAACCATGCTAACCTCAAATAGGGGTTTATTGATGTTGAAAGATCCAGGAATGCATCAACTATAACATAGGATACTTGGAGTCATAGTTATAGTTGGATTCTCTAATATTGACAGTCAGTTGGCTCTGATGATGTTATTTCTGCATAGTTAAAAATGATATACAGTAAAATAGTGTATGTTAAATGAAGATGCCGAAGTGAAGATGCTGCTTCTCTTCATTACAGCCGGTTCTGCATGTGATCTTCCTGCCAAATAAAGCAAACAATTAAAGTAATTATGGCACCCCAAACTGAACTCTCAGCAAACCAACACAACCATCTGCAAATCTAACCCATCAATCTGGTGCAAATTACCATCTGAGTGCTTTACAAATCTCATACCGTGGCATTTGATTTATTTCATTATCCAAAACCCATCTAGATGACATCACTCAAAACCGCCAAAGATTGCAGTCAAGATTGCAGTAATGAATGATTTCTTTGCAAAAAGGAAGATTCCAGTCATCATACATTTTGCAATGATGGCTGGATCCAATCTACCTGGAGTTGAGTGGGTTGAAATCTGATTGGTTGTGGTAAGCATTAATGCCATGAAAATATTTGAGTGACAGTTTCAATATCTGGCAATTGCTAAGATCTAACTGATTATATGATTTCTTCTCAGGAAATGACAGACTTGAAGTGAAAAATGATCTGCCTTCTCACCTAAAGGTGTCCATACCATTTCGGTGTACTATTGAGTTCAAGCTCATAAATCCAAGCAAAGTTTAGCTATTGAAATGTTTACATCTTTCCTTTATGTGCTTTAAAATACCTATCTATTTGCATTACACTGATCTAATCTTATGCACACACAGAGAGAGAGCACTAATCTACCAAAAACAGCACATACAAAACAGATACTCTCGCACCTCCTTTAAGTCACATAATAAAGCTTGAGAAGTGTTACTACATATAAAGGAGTTTAAATGAAACAGAATGCCAAACTAAAGAAAAAAGAAAAAATGGTTCTGCACTGAGAATAGCAAAAACAAAGTGATAAACATAATAATTAACTCAAAAGTCAACTCAGTCGAATCTTCACTATATTAGTGAAGCGCAAGAATACCCAGCAGCATTATCTCGTTCTCTTCTCATCTTCTGTCCACCACTCTGTGTCATCTTCACTCATTAGGTCACCAGAAACTCCCTGCATCACTGAAATGTCAATGTGTGTCTCCATCTGTAGTTTGTGTGGCTATGACATCTTAGTCATCTGAACATTCTCTGAAGAGGGGAACAGGGGCACAATCAGTTCTGTTCAAAACTTAGCAATGGATCATTGACCTAAACCACAAAGAAATGCAAAATATTTTATTATATTAATCCTTTAATGCCTACCTCAGTCACCTTGTTATATGTTTTTTTCAGTTAGGCCCCACCTCTCTAGTATTCCTGAACCTTTTTGCTCTGAACAATTTACCAGTACAGATATTTAAAAATTGTGAAATAAATACATACATACATTAAATTGCAATTTATTTATAATAAATTTTTGACAAAATGACATAGAAGAAATTGGTTGTAAACAGTAATGTGGAGCTTATGTTTGATATAGTCTTGTGCCTGACAAACTGTCTTTTTATATACTGTATTTAAAGTATGTACTGTAATTTGTAGCACAATATGCATTAAATACCGTATAAAACAAACAAAATATTAAAATATAACAAATTTTATTATTTGATTGTTGTAAGAAAATGGTTTTAAATGTTGTAAATGTTTTACACTATTATTGAAGTTTGTAGAAGAATTTGTGTTAGACAAACTGTAAGTGCCGGTTCACTAACGACCCAAGGTATATACAAACAGTTGAGAAACACCCTTGCATTTAAGAGTTAATCTCAATTATTAGTAATATAAACAATATTTGTGGAAAGAAACAAACAAAAAGCTGTTTACACAGACTTGAGAGGAAGTAAGAGATGGAGGTCATGTGGCAGGGACGAAAACCACCGTTTTGTTTCATATTTACAAAGACCAGGCATTTTTAACACTCAACTGTATTTTATAAGCTTTTTAACCCAACTGTTTTGCTCTGTTCCACCATAGAGTAATTAAGCCAAGCACATAAGGTTTTGTGTTGGAAATTTTGTTTTAGTATTGTTAGTATTGTGAATTATTTTGAAATCTCTGTCAGATGTCATACACTGTCTTCTTCAGATTTCAGATCAGGTCATGGCAAAATGTTGACTTTTTGCTTTTGTTTTCAAATTTATTTATTTATTTATTTAAACAATTTTTCTGTTGATGTTGCCTTGGTAGTGCTAAAATAATTAAAACCGGAGGTTGATCATTAAAACCGAGAATAATAATCTGCTGCCGTTAATATTATTATTGTCTCCTCAGTATTAAAGAGATTTTATGAGAAAAAAAACTTTTTGTGCACATCAATGTGACTGTCACAGAGTACTAGATGAATGAACAAAACCTCTCTCCTTTAGCAAGAGCTTGTCTTTTAGCTATCGTGCTAACATTAGCTGGTTAGCTACCATTAGCTGCTTTGTGCTTTATTGTGATTCCCTGTGTTTGGGAAACGCCAACCTGATTGGCATGGTCTAACTGTCTAACTTTGTTCTGCGAGATCAAAACACGGCTAACGCCAGCTAGCTAGATAAAACACAAGGTCTTGTTGAAGGAGAACTTCTCTCTGTTATGATCCGTCAGTGCAATGTTCACGAAGGATTGCAGAGTAAGATTACAGGCTCCCCACGGATCTCTGTTTGTCTTTGAGGCCGATGGTAGCAAGCTAGCTGGTTAACGTTAGCTAGCTAGCTCAAAAAGACGAGGCCTTGTTTAAGGGGAAAGGCTACTCTATAATATAATGGCTCGGGCTCTGTGTTAAGCCGTACCGGAAATCTGTGGGCGGGTCTTTGGCCGCAGCACTTTTGGGCGCAATGATGTAGGACGTATCTGAGCTAGCATATGACTTGTGCATTCGAAAACTCCCGCCAATTCGACCACGACAGCTCTGACTGTGAATTACTGTGAGTTACTATTACAGGATTTCCAGGGCGACTCACAGCAGCTTAGGAACATCATGTTTTAGAGTGTATTTTTTTGCCCTGACTCAATAATGCTTTTTTAAATATTTCACAAAAAAAAGCATGTTTTGGTCAACCATTCCTGTAAATTGATACATAAATGAATAAATAAACAAGGAAATGGAATCCAAGCTAAATAACCCTATTTAGGAAGAACCCATCAGAGCATCAATAAGGTTCTTAGAGATTTGACAGGCCAATATGATGCTATAGATCCTGTATTGAAATTCAGCCAAGCTGTCAATGCGCAAGGTCTTAGCAGGTGCCTGGCGCTCTGTACAGACGCCGGCATCCCTCCATTACCATCTTTTTGATGGCGAAGAGGCATCAGTGTGATGGAGGAAGGTCATGAGTAGATCAAGTATTGAACCGACAAAGCTGTGCTGTTCTGCCCATTAGACATGAATAAAGGCCAGCAGTGAAAATAGAGTAAACAAATTTGTAGTTGTTGCTCCAGTACAAGTCTAACATCAGAGGAGAAACTTTAAGAAAGAGACTCATTATTGATTTTTTACTTTGTGAAACAGAATCAGGGACAAGATGAAAAAGACAAATAGTTTACTCT
>JAOUQW010000040.1:15043554-15056171 GCA_028565825.1 Olivaichthys viedmensis | reverse complement strand
GTCCTGATTACCGATATGGATTTACCTGCTCTACGTTTGTCTGCCTGTGTTTTGACCCCTGCTCTGTTCAACGACGACGATCACACGCACTTGCGATCTGCCTCTTCTGCTGTGCACCACACGTTACAATAGTACTATGCAATATGCAAAAATTATTAGTTGGTATATCACAGTCATGTGACTACCTGTGAGTCAAATTCACTTGCACACAGTTTTACATTAGACTGATTCATTTTGCAGAATTACAATAGTCCGATTCATTTTCGTGCAGGGTATCTTCAGTTATTGTGACCCAAAACGTGTTCACTTTTAGTGGTTGAAGCCAAAGAGGAAGCAGAAAAAAGCTTTAAGGCAGTCAAGGCATAACACATAGCATAAATGTTTTTCTGTTCCGAATCAATTAAAGAGCTTTTTTTTTTAGAACAATTAATAACAATACTAATATTAAATGTATTAGTTAATCATTTCTAGAAATAATTATATTTATAAAGTATTAAATGCATACACACAGAATTGATCATAAAATGAAATTTAAATAAATATAATAAATATATATATTTATTAATTTATAATTTCTACAGATGAACTGAATGAGATCAAGCTTGATGTTATTGTTGCATTTTTTTACCGCAATTTTCCAGTGGGGTTTTTTTGGTCTTTTTTTAAATGAAGTGGTGTTGCATTTTGGGATGCAGTACACCATGAGGATAGCTTCGGCTGTATACTTGGAAATTCGGCCTGAGTAATACGTCTTTCAGGTATCATTAGGGTATTGGCAATATTCACATGGTTCATGCTGTGTACTACATGCTACTTTTGGGAGGGGTTTAGTATGAATAGTCTGCCTATTGTATTTTTGTTTGTAATTTGGTATAAAGCCAAATTAATGTGTTAATGGTAAAAGGTCTGAACACAATTATTCAATTCAAAAGCTGTCAGAAATCCTGAAACACACTGTATTTGATATATGGTAGTGTAGAAGGACCATTCAGGAGGATCCATATGATTACATTTCTCAAGACTGTTCACTGCGCAGTCACATCACATCAACACTTGGACTTCGTTCAAATTTAGTGGCTATTTAATGATGTGCACTTTTACACAACACTAATAAAGTTATCAAAGTTGGATTGGGAAGCTTATACTGTTGCTATATAAATAACTCTTCTCTATTCAAGAAAATATGTAATAATTCAAAACAAGCATACTGAATTTAGATGTTTTAAGCATTTTTCTGAAATGATCTCTATGTTGTAATGGCCCTGATATTTACTCATTCAATATCAAAACACCAAATCAGTTTACAGCTCTAATGTGTGGATGTGGCCTTTTAAATTCTGTATTATTCATTAACAAGATGATAACAGATACAGGTTCGCAAGCAAGCAGTGTTAATTATGCATTCTATTTATTTGTGTACTTAGTTTTTCTTTCTTTTTCTTTTTTTCAGTCAAGATTCATTTTTATTTCATTTTAATTCTCTATATATGATTTAATTCCCTTTTTTTTCCAAAGTCAACCTAAACTTTGACACAAAATTGTAAACATAATTTGCAACTACATTACCCTTTATGCATGAATGTCAATAACAATTGATTTATACCACTGCGTAACCTCTTAGTCAAACCTGCATGCATGCTTGTGGGATGAATAGACAGACCTACTCAAATGGCATGTCTACATCTATTTAAGAACTCGGCTATTGGCAAACTACACTGATGGAAAACAGAAGTAGTCTGAACTATTTCCAGCATATAACCCATTTGTGCATAAGCAACTGCTTCAAGAGACTGGTGCAGAAAATGCTGACTTCTGTGATTATAATTGCATCAGGCATCTTGGTTGCATGTAAGTACTGTATATATCTATTTCTTTTTACATGTAATCCATCCAACAGCCACTTAAAGCTTACGTCTGAATACAGTATCTTGATGCGTGTTAATACCAAGCACTTAAACTGATTTCTCTGTGTTTGTCTTAGTGTGTGAAGGATCTGTTTTGACAGTGGTTGCACTGGTTGGGGATACAGTTACTTTACCATGCAAATATGATGTTAAAGCTCATGGTATATCAAACGTTTGTTGGGGAAAAGGTCAATCCTGGTTCAACTGTGAACATACACTCATCGCCACCGATGGACTGATGGCAAGCTTCAGGGAGTCATACAGATACAGTTTACCCAGTAAACTCCACAGTGGGGATGTTTCACTTACCATCAAGATGGCAAAAAAAACAGACACTGGATTTTACATATGCCGCATCGAGATAGCAGGACTATTCAATGACATCAGCTACAGTGTTTACCTAATCATTACAAATGGTGAGCACACCCCTTAATTTACATAAATCAATATCTTGCAGTAAATATGCTCTAAAGGTTTATGAAGAGCAGAAACATCTGTAGGTTATTAAAAAATGTAAAGCTGAATTGAATTTTTCTGCTGTAACTCTCATTTTTATTTGTTTTAATTTACAAAGGACTAGACCCAATCAACATCATTACAGACACAAAATCGTCCCCGACTGCTGCAGAGAAGCAAACACACAGTCAGTGACAACATCACTATCAGCACCACAGGCAAAAATTATTTTGCTTCCAGTTATCAGTTTTCATATTTTTGGATGTTTCCCATCAATAACATTCATAACTCTGCAACATATAAAAATAAATGGACAAGTATTGATATCAATACTTTTATCCTAACTCCATTAATTATGCATAACATAGAATTTGTTTGTATGTTTTGAATGTTTCAGGTAGAAATTCAACAGGCATTTTTAAATCCTTGCATATTGAATCATATGGTGTGGAAAGCGTATTTCCTAAAACATAATGTTATGTAGTCCATGTATAGACATTTCCTTAGATAACATAATGATTCATGCTGAAAGATTAGCTGTTTCCTGGGATTCTGTTGATTTCTGACATCATGTTTATCAGGCAGTTTCTCAAAAAGACTTGTTTTCCATGCGCCGTTACATTTTTCTTAGCCTATGAAGGAGGTACATCCACATAATTTCACACACTGGTTCATATGTCTTAAAGCCAGATTTTGACATAAGCCTATTAGGGTCTGGTACCTGGCCTTAATAGCATTTTTGACCACATTGCACATACAAATACACACATAAATTCAGCTTTATTGTCTTCACTTGAGAAAGCCTGTTGATCCTATGTCATCAAAATACAAGTATAATAGTATCTACAGCTACAGTTTAGTACAGTTCTGTTATTCTTTATGTAGAACACCAATGCATGTATGTACACTACTGTGCCAAAGTCAGAGGGCACCCTTTTGTTAATTCAGTTTTTAATCAAATGGCCATTCAGTTAATTATTATGATAGTAAACAAAAATGATGGGAAAATGTTACAGTACATTCATTTCCATTTTCAGTCAAACAGCCGTGCAGTAACACATTATTACCTTTTTGGTGTCAGACAATAATCCTGTAAATGTGAATTTAATCTACAATTACACAGAAGCCTCCAACACTAAGTATAACAGTTGTATCACTTATTTATGCAAATGAACTCCACTTGCATGAACAGCTGTAACGTACTGGTTTGATGAAATTGGATGAATGGAATTAGAGGCAGGGTGAAACAAAAGTTCAATATTACAAATAAAATATTTACAGATTTCATACTGTATTTAGTGTTGAAGACTTTTGTGTGATTTTCTGTTAAATACAATGTTAGCTGTGACATTTGCTTCTATAACCTATGGCTTTAGCTGCATCCTACACTTATATAAGTAATTTGAAAGTGGAAGTCAATCGATCTTTCATTGAAGAATAATGTTATTGCACATTGGATTTAGATTTAATATTAAATGGATAGGCGTATAGGCTATGCTTTTGAAAGCTGTAAACAAAAGCCGGCGTGTCGAAATACAGTGAGTGCAAATGTCTTTTTTTTTTTCTTGGGAATTATTTATTGATTGCTTAGCAGGCATACTGGTTTTGCACTTTGCCTGAAAATGCTTGGTCACTTACATTAGATTTCATACTGGTCTTTGAAAGCTTTTCTGATTGTTGTTATTTTTCCATGTTCATTATAATAAATAGGCCTACTGCAATATCAAATCAATCTATGTCATTGGTTTCTTTATTTTGTGGGCCATTATTATGAATTGTTCTGGTTGTATTGTGAGATGAAGCTGTATTACACACCATCCACCACCATGAACAGTCCTAGCCACTTTGTGCTTCAATGTTTGGTTCTGAAATTATGAGGAGAGTATGTGCATGTAAATTTGGAGAGGCAGGTTTCAAAAATAAGCTAATTCTCAATACACAGGAGCCTAACATGAGGAGCTTCTGCAACTTCTGCACCAGTCAAAAATAAATAAATAAAAAACAGAGAGATGAGAACACACACTCACTATGTCATAATTTATTCAAAAAGTCTGTTTCCAGAAAGCGTAGAAATATGCCACCTATTCAACCTCAGCCAACTGTAAAACACAGCCAACTTTTTTGCAATATTTAGACATTCTGCTACTTCTATTAAAGGAATACTCCAGAATTTTTAACCTAATATATATCTAACGCATTAGTGGCGTATGGGAAATTACCCCAGACAATCATTTTGACACATTTCCCTGTACTGATAAAAGAACAGAAAATCTGTTTACTCCAAACTCACTTATAATGGAAGGGCAGTTGTTGAATTCTGTTAAATAAGAGTTTAAAATACGCAACTATATAATGTGAATTCAAAACTACAACCATTACACTTTGACTTGGGATGAGACAGATGTGAGAGAATGTCTTACAAAAGCTGTTCTTAGAATTATCCAACTTACAAACACTAGAGCAATACAGTGAGAAGTATTAAGTACTTTCCCTAAGGTTTTTTTGGTATTCATGCATCATCAAACCCTAACAACTACGTTGGTATCTCATAACTATGAATTCTTCCCTCTGAAAAAGTAGTCCTATCACTTAAAGGATGAATTATACAGATTTAAAGCTTAATTTACAGACATGTTTGACTTTCAAAAAAACAATGAAAGCGTTTAGCAAAAATGCATGCTTCATATAAACGTTTATTGTCTGTATTAACAACTGCCCTTAGAGCTCCATTATAAGTAAGTTTCAAAGAAATGGGTTTTCCGTTTGCTTTTGAGTATAGGGAAACATGCTGAAATTATTGTTCCTGGTAGGAGATGCAGTAGAGATGTAGTAGATAAAGATTAATTTGAAAAAACGCTTGGTTGTAGTGTGCGAAATTACAAAATTTGCATAAAACAAGTGGATGGAAACCCCCCTAAAGACCAGACTACATTTCTGCAACCAGAACAAGAAATACACATGTTCTGAAAGGCCTGTGTCAGTGACTCCTCTATATAGTGCTGCACTGTAAAGTTCACCCCAGTCTCATGACAGGACAATCAATTAAACAGACTTCAGTCAGCTCTTCGAACATGCCATCAATAAAAGCCCTGGCTTTAATTAAGTGGAGATACAGCATAAACCCTTTTACAGCTCTCCTTGAGAAGAGGAGGGGGCGTTCTGTTTCAGATATCTGGCGTCAGATCAAATAAACAATGCAAGAAAAGAAAAAAAGAAGCAAACAAATTCATTTGGGTTGTAAGATAATTGCCCAATATTGATTTTACTTATCTGTTTGACTATAAACAATACCCGAAAGTGCTTTGTTGCTTTGAGTTGCTTTGGCTTTTGCTGTCGCTGTCCATTAAATGATCAATTTGGTCCTATTGTTTGCCCGGGCTGAGCTAAATATAAAAGTGACTCGGAAAATGCATCACTTATGCTCTTTCTTTCTCTCTTTCTCAGTCTGTCAATTTGTAAAGGCAACTATTCTCATGCTTGTAATTTGTTTAAGGCAAGGACACCGAAATGTGGACTTGTAGATGCTACAGGGCCTTAAAGGATGTGTGATGGATCATTTACAATAGAATATAGACTTTTATTCACAAAGTTGCTCATCTGCTGATTTTAAAAAAACTAAATAATTAATTAATTAATTAATTAATTAATTAATTAACATATCTGGATTAAATTTGATTTGTATAGCGTTTTTTAACAATAGACATTGTCACAAAGCAGCTTTACAGAAATCTGCATGTAGAGCTAGATCCCTAATGAGCAAGCCAGAGGCAACAGTGGCAAGGAAAATCTCCCTGACATGAGCAAGAAACCTTAAGAGGACTCAAAAGGGATCCCATCCTCTTCTGGGTATAGGTCATTACAGTTGACAATCATATAGAGAAAAGGCAACATCACTAATTATTAATTCACAGTAATTACCAAAAAGTCTGGACTTTTTTTTAAATCTCAAAGCCAAAAGTCATACCTCTAACCGATTCATAAAATTTTTGACCATTCTCTACCCAGCCCTGTCTTCATCTTCCTATTTCCTCTTGCTTCTGGTCGATGGCACCTTCCAGATTCCAAGTTGAGGGTATTGTGCATCATTAAGCTAATGCTCCAAAAATGTCGAGCGAATAAAGGAGAGAAGAGTGAGGTGGCATAAATAAACCATGAGAGCAATAACATTTGTGCAGTCATTGGTGCCTTCTCTTGGTTTAAAGGAACTGTATTAAAGCTACTAAAACATTATAATGGAGATAAGATACAGAATGGTAGAATCTTTATCATGGTCTCACATGAATGTTAAGGATATGGTTAGAGGGCATTCATACCTTTTTAATATACCTTCATTCTTGTGAAATCAAATGAAACTACATTTCACTCATTAGTTTGAATTTCTTATGAGAGCAGGTTGAAAATCTCACAGATTTCAAATTCTTGGATTTCAAAAGAATTAAGTTGTAAGAAAAGCTACAACCTCTAAACTCGTCTTCTACCCTAACCTTAAACATTAAGAACTTTTCAACTTTTCATACAAGTATGCTTTTGTAAATTCTTACAAATTTGCAGTTGTGAGGCCATGTTAGGAATTAACATTCTGATTACAGCAATTGGTAAAGGGCTTAGGATTATAACAAAAGCACAAACCAGCTCTAGACGTAACCTTAAATCTTAGAAACCTGTAAGTGTCGGCATGGAATGGGAACACCTTTTTGACCTCTCCCTTGTTATCTACCTTCAAATTTGGGCAAAGAATAACTGTTGTTCGTAGCATAGCAACCACTTTTTGATGAACATCATTGATGCCACATCAATGGTTTGGAAATTGAGTTGTTAACAGCAGCAGTATTGTATATGAACAATATGATTGTATCTGAACTAATTCAGATGGGGGTATTTTGTGACCCTAGTATAAGGTTCTATCTGGCATCTATCTTTACCCAGATAAAACCTTATAATACTAAGGTCACGATTTGGTTTTATTGGTGGATGAATCATCCACTGCTTCCAATGACAGCTTCAAAACAACATTCAGTTTCAGGCATCTACAACTCTCCTTCGACCTTCATTTTTCTATTTACAGCAAGTTAAGTGACCAGATCATTAGTCTGTTCTAAAAACATATATACCATGTTGATTCTGTAAGCAGTCAGACAGCTGCATCGTGTTCTTTTAGATTAGAGCTCCATGGGGATCATGGACCAGACTATAGAGTTCTATGGAGGCTTCGAGGAAGGGCTCACCACCTATCGGCCATGGGTTCCTGAGGAGAGGGAAGGTTGCTGGAGCTCTCTACGGTCTCCATCAAACCAGGTCAATGGGATTTCTGTTCACTCTGCATGTGGAAGTGTGAGCATCTACAGATCTGACATGCCTTGCGATTCTCCAAGTGTCAGATTCGTCTGGCTTGTCATAAGAATTACCTTCAAACTGACAAACGGAAAAATTAATTTAAGCAGACACCCGCTTACACAGGCATGCAATAACTGAGTCATTATGCAAATCCTTTCATTTGTAAGTGAACTGCGTGTGAACCTGTTCTCTGAATTTTACAGCAAAGGTTTGGAAGGAGCTTATATATTAGTGATTATTCACTGCTGGCATTCCCATTACAGCAGATGAAATATTTGCAGTGGTATGCGACCTTAAGCTCTCCTTTGTACAGTAAATGTCTCTGGTAATAAAACGTACGTTCACATTAGGCACAAACTAAAAGTACATTTCTGTAACCACCTAATACTATATTTAAAATTTCGTAAGATGTGTTATTTCACTTGACTTCATATTTGTTCACTTGAATTACGCTAGTTTTATTTTTGTATGGAATATACGCGCATAGAGAAATGAATAGTTCCACGTGGCCAAATGTGAATTTAATCTTGAAATATCAACTACTGGAGGTCTGCTAAGGTATGTAGTACATTTGGCTTACTGTATCCTGAAGACAGCAGCCATAGAGACCAAAGAGATTCTCCCTGCAGGTGTGGTCCGACATGTTATGGATGCAGCAAGCCTTTAACAAGGTGCAACACAAAGGAACTGGCCTGCATTTGTCAGACCCATGACAGATTTTTGGCCATTTCCCACCAATGTAAAATCCACCTCATGCTTCTACAGTAAACAGATGTATACATACAGTATGCAATGGTGTGGGTGAGATGGTGTTGAGCAAGGTTGATAGAGGTGAAGATAGAAATACTAGGTACAAATCTTTACAGCCTGTGGCACAGAATAACTTGATAATCCTGGCTAATTTAGAGATTCCAGCCCACGTCTCTTACCTGGACATGTTCCAAAAACCTGTTTCAATGACCTGTTTCAATAATTTTAATTAGTGTTAGATGGGTTCAGATTCCCTAAAGACACTTGCGTGAGCTTGCTTTAGAGACAGGGAACAGAAAAGCTGTTTCGCTCCCCTTTTGACGTGTTCACCACCATTCCTTTGTGACCTCCTGAGCAAACAATTAAAGGTAATTACTATGTTGCAGAGCTTTGGCCCAACACTCTCCATTACAGGCCAGAGAGCATGTGTAAACACAGTCCCACTGTACACAGCCACAGCGAGGGAAGTCAAAAGATCCAATTTGCATTGACATGAGGACATAATTAGCCTCCAACCGATCAGCAGAGGGCGACACTAACAGAACACATAACATGCTAAAATTGCTCAATAACGCCTGCCTCAGACATTAGTGCTGGTATTAGCACTGATTAATTAATAGGACAGTGGTACCCTCAATCACTACAGCATGTTGGTTTGAATCATGAACATGTTAGTTAATTAGCTTACAGGCGTCTATACATAATGTAAAAGTCTTTGTGCTTGGAGGTTTTGTCAGCTCGGTGATCTTACAGCAGTGCTACACCCAAAAAAACGCTTAGCTTTCTAATATAATTTCCCTCTAACCAGATCCTCAATGCGCTCGTGAATACACCTGTTTTTAGGTTGCGTGTTCTTTTTAAGTGACATTATCCATAATTGTGAAGGGTTTCCTCTCTTATATATACACGTGTTATCTTTTCCTCAGTCTCCTGTTCATCACTTCCATGAGATGACAATTTCAGTAAGACACTGAGTGTCCCCTGGTGACCAGCGGGCAGCATTACAGTATTATTTAAATTTAAAAAAAAAAGAAAAAAGGACACAATCAGATCTTTGTTTATGTTGCATGCTTTAGCAATAGATGTGTTATTGTCAGTAAGCCATATTTCCCTCTCCTGAAAGGCATGACTCTGCTTGTGCTGTCTAATAAGCAGCAGCACTGCACTTTCCCATGAGTCAGGCCAAACAGACGGAGAAACGACGCATGTATAAGATGAGAAAACCTTTAGTTGTGTCTGAAACCGCTCCCAATTCACCGTATAGTGCACTATTTGGGGTGCAACTGTTTTGTAGTGTTGTCCGAATTCTCAGTGGACAAATTATATTATCTGGATAGTGCACTATATTATTACCCATAGTGCACCGTAAAAGCCAGTGTACAACCAATGTACACTATTTCCGGACTAAGTACCACAATGCATAGCGATTTCTTTTAGCTCGAAATGTCAGGATACCAGAGTAAATAAAAAATTATGTTTAACAACCACTAAAGCCAACATATGCTTGTTAGTGGGGTACTTAATACAGAAAATCGCTTTTAATACTTTTGTGGGAACTTTTATATTTTTGTGAGTTCAGCTCGCCAGGTAATTTTTAATGTTTGAATTGTTTATGTAACGGCAGGTTCACGATGATGTGTTTCCAGAGCACTCACTAGGAAGTGTTGTCTGAATTTGGTCTGGTGTCTCCCTCACTGTTGCCCCCTATATAGTGCTATATATAGAACACTCTATATAGTAAATAGTGAACGAGTGAGTGAGGGAGCGATATTAGACTCAGTGCTTGTTTTCTCACAATGTGTGGGAATGTGACCTTAAAAGAACGCATAATCCCAAAAATTAACATTGCTAATTAGGATTCTTGGGCCCAGTTAGCGGAAAATATTATTAGCTGATCTCAATCTCTTCCCAGCAGAGCGATAGATGTGGAATCCACAAGCTCTACATGAACATGTGGGGAAATAATTGTCAAAAGCAACACTCTGCAAATTGCAACATAATTGCCCAAATGTTGGGACTGATGGAATGAGCTATCATGGACACTTTTTTTATGCACCTCTGTTCACAACCAGCCGAATTATTTCACAGCTTATTTCGTAGCTCCCGAATGCTCCCTTCATTATTTGTAAGGTACACGAGCAGCATTAGATTTAGCAACCTAATAGAGAATGCAATTCGATTTCTGCATTCTACTGTGGGGTTTTTTCTGATATATGTGCTTGTCTTGAGCTACCCAGCAGGTTCAAAATATAATTACATGCCGTATGACCTTGCAAACAATGCATAAAGCCCAGATTCCAGTCTCAGCATATTACTGTGTTAATGGAGGAGGAAGGAGACAGTTTTAATACTTAAGCCTTGTGTTACACATCAGGCATGATGCAGAGATTATTACACACCCAACTCCTCATTCAAATTTAATTTATAAATACTGTATGACTAAATCCTGTAAAGAACAGAACAAACGAGCGTATTTAAGAACAGTGAAAGAGAGCAGTATATATTTACTGATATACAGTATATTAACTAAATGTAATATCAGTAATCATTCTCTACAAGTCACAGTACGCTCATGTCTTGATTGATAGGTTTATTGTTTTGCATAAATCATGTTTCTAATTATAATGAGTCACTTCTCCCCAAATGAAATCTTTTGCCTCGAACAAAACCAAACCAAGTGTAACGTCTCTGAAGCGAACCATTGATTTCCCTCTAATGAAACATACAATTAGTGTTTCTTAATCATGATTCACAAGCGCCGGCTGGGGTTTTGCTCTTTTCCATCACTCTGCTGTGAAAGCAACATGTGGAGTTGTTTAATCGAACTAATGATCTAATTCGGTGGCTTGATTAGTTTGTGTAATTCTTTCTCCAAGTGGGACTCTTGTTTGCTGTCAGAAAAGATGGCAAAAAAAATAAATAAGATCAATAATCATCCATCTGACACACAAACAAAGAAAATTGCAAAGCTAGGGCGTTTACTTTTGGGATCAAGCTCAGATAAAACCCAACAGGGAGTTTCGGAAATAGGGCCATTTAGAAATCGTTGAGAATTCAGTGTTTATTTAAGGCTTTCTGGAAGATCGGCGACTACGAGCACAAAGCAGGCCTTGATTTTGAACGCTATGTTTTTATCACCCTTGCCAGTAGATAATGGAAATTTCAGAGAAGCCAAACAATAGAAAACATGTACACAATCTGCAATATTTGTGAAATTGTTGCTGCAAACCTGTCAAACACAAACACACTTATTTTGATGAAGTGAAAAACTTTTTTTGCAGGTAACGACGTCATTATGTAAAGCATTTTTATTGCAAAAAGTTAATTTGATGGAAACCAATTTTCATTTTCTCGCTTGCATTATGCACATAAAGTCCTTGGAAATTCAGCTCGTCTACGCATGTGTATTTGAATAAACCCCCTCACAGGCCTGTTGATTTTTTGCTGGCACCTGAAGAGCTCTGAAGGATGCTGGATGAAAGAGGAACGCATTTGTCATTGGAGTTAGGAGTTGTTTAAAGTAAACATGCACTTAAAGGAGGTTAAATTAATTTAGCAAAAAGGGGCTTCTCAAAAGAGACATTAGCCGAGGCTGAGAAATGATTCTCTTCATGTCCAATCTCCTATGGCGCGGCTGAGAAATGTGGTTTTCCACTTGCAGCAACACTGTGATACGCTTTTTCGGAATGTTGAAGAGAGGGTAATAAAAAACATTGCCAAATCTCTTTCAGAATTCTCAGAATGCAGATTCAGAAGAGGATCTTATTCTGTAAAGGGGTCTCTATCTACTGGCTTTTATGTGGCTTTTGAAATTGTGCTCATGGCAACCTGACCTTGAAACCCAAAGCATGGCTCAGATGGAAAAACTGTATTAACCCTTACACTCCTGAGACCCGCCGGTGGGTCCAGACTCTCATTCCTCACTCTTGTAACTAAATAATTTATCTATTAGCTTCGTAGTTACTGGATAATATAATATAAGACATATTAGAGAGAAGCTCATTAGTAGCTTACTAATTAGTTATAAAATCTTGTTCACCTTGTTTTTTTCTGCTTTTTCAGACATACATTCACCATGAGCATCATCAAAGTTAGTGTCTCTCTGTGGTAAAAATTATCAAATGGGACTCATGTCTTGTCTTACAATCCCTTTGCAAGCAGCAGATGTTAATG
>JAOUQW010000040.1:14997371-15007660 GCA_028565825.1 Olivaichthys viedmensis | reverse complement strand
TTGGCAGAGCTGAGGTTTGAACCCACGACCTTCTGATCAGTAGCCCAGTGCCCTAACCACTGAGCCACCACTGCCCTTGCAGTTGGGGGTGAAACTTCGTCTCTGGAGCACGTTTAAACAAGACCGGTGAAACCACACACAAATCCTGGCAGAGGTAAATTTGTTACTTCTTTTATTAAAAAATAACTGACATCCCATAATTACTCCTACATTAACCCAAATTAACAAATTTTAAGTGGCTGAATATCCTTTGTGTTCTTGGATGGATTGGAAAACAGTACAGTAGATGCAGAGAAGAAAACCTAACCAACCTCAGATGTGCAGAGAAAAAGGACACAGCATGAAACAGCCCCCAACAATTCTGCTCAGACTCCCATTGTTCATTTTGGATGGGAATTCTCAAATGTTGACTAACACACAATGCATGATGCTGGGTAATGAGAGGGGGGAAATAAGCTTTCATCTTTAGGGATCATTCAAAAAAGCAAAACTTTTAAACTCCTAAAGCAGCCAAAGAGCAGTTCTGCCTGCACAGGAATCAAACACACTTTTATTTTGGAGGATGGAAAAAAAATAATAATAATTAAAACACACTTTGTCTCACTTTCAACACTTAATCGTAAACCAATTTTAAAAAAAGAAATTTGATTTCGTCATGACATTCTCACTCACAGCATATCTCACCTTTTTAAGTCATATATCCTAACTTGACAGGTACTGCATTCAGAATGTGTACACACACACACACACACACACACACACACACACGGACTCAAAGGTCTGAACGGACTCAAAGGAAAAGCAATGGTGCTTGCTGTGATTATGGTGTGCGCACGCCGGACAGTTAGCATCCTGACCCCTCTCCTCACCCGTAGCGTTGCAGATCTAGCCACAAGTCACCATGTAATTTACACCACATATTTTTGATTTCACACAATTCCACAGTAATAGAGGCCTATTCGCTCCTAGTCCTGCCATCGGCCCCATGCGTTCAGATACAAACGAGAGAGGTTGAATCATTTCCATTCAAGTTTTCACAGCGCCAACGTGGACCCCGCTGCTCCAGGAGAATAGGCTTTTTTTGTTTTGTTTCGTTTTAAAAAACAAGTGAAAAAAAAAAAAGAAAAAAAAAAAGACGACTCTTTAAACAGAGTCAGTCGTTCCTGTGCGGAAAGCAGTCTGCCTACAGCTCTGTGTGCGTCTGTTCGTCTGGAAGAGAAAGAAACAGAGAGAGCGGAAAGTCAGTAGGTATGTTTGCAACGTTCACGCCAAAAGAAAATGTGAACTGTTACTCGCTTCCATAAACTACTCATTCCTTCTTTCACTCATTTTAATGAACCGCTTTATCCCGGTCAGGGGTCACGGTGGATTATCCGGAGGAATATACCCCCCGGATGGGACGCCAGGGCATCACACGCGCATGCACACACTCATTAACAAAAGTTTTCTGTTGAATATTCTGAAGAGGAAGTGACAAAATGATGATGTCACCGGTACCAAACACACAATACACTTATACAGACTGGAACACTTTATTTATTTTTTTAAATCATGTTAAACGCATAGAAAGATAGGCTTACACAATAAAACCCTAGTCTGCCTTGAATGAAGGCTTTTGGCTCTGGTGGTTTGCGCTACAGCCAATCAGACGGCCTAATTTAGAAGTGTGAAAACCGAACTCTTTTTCTGACTGACAGGAGAAGATTAGTGTGGTTGGTTCTGTGGTAATATAGTCTGCCTGCAACTGACACACAAGGTTCAAGGCCATAACGACTGGCTTATAGGGTAAAGTTGTGAGCAGATATTGTGGTATACTGTGTGGAGTTTCCTTATGCACATGGGAAAAAATAAATAAATAGGTGGGTGGAAGCCATGCTAAAGAGAGCTCACCTGTCTTTCCCTTGTTTGTCTGGTTGCTCCCCGTGTTCGCTCCCCGCTCTCGGCCCTCCAGGAACTTGGTATAGATTCTCTTGATCTCCTGATCGTAATCCGTCCATTCGCCCACAATCCGGACCGCCGCCTGTAGTTTCGGCTCTTTCGTCTGAGGGTTGTTGCACTGCCACGAAAAAGATACACTCATTAATAAAAGGTCAATAACTGTGCCCATACTTAAAATGCGTACGCAAGCTGGCTGCCGCGCGTGTCCTGCATTCATACGTCAATTGTGCACCTCCAAAAAGTATTAATGTGACGCGTGCGCATTGTGCAATACCAACGGAAATAGTGAGGGCAGTATAGCGCGATGCAATGCGACAACAGCAGCAGACTGAACTAACACGCATCAAGTATAACCCTGATTTGTACATTACGTGCAATACAGCGATCATATTTCAATCGGTGACGAATACAAGTGTAAATGCATGTAGTCAAAATCTTTTAAGGATACCACCCAGATACCAGACTTTTCCCAGAGCCTTTAAAATACCTTTTAAAGAAAGACCGTGAACGTGTTTTTTTGTTTGTTTTGTTTTTCACCCCCCAATTCAGTGACTACATCTTGCTCCGAAAAGCTCATTGAGTCAGGGTGTTCAAAAGTTTGTTTACATATGTGCGCACACACGGAAGTGTGGATAGCCAATGAGATTGCAACCTTCAAGATTCTGAAGCTTGTAGCCTGAAAAGCGTACAATAAGTATCAGACGCTCCGAGGGTGGACAGGAAATTGTATAACTGATAAAATGGCCAATGAGTGTGGATACAAGGTAGTTGTACCTAATAAAGTGCACATTTAGTGTGTGTGTGTAATGAGTTTTATCTGTCATGAGAGTGCTATAAACACTAGTCAAACTATGAATGATTTAAAAATAAAAATAAAAGACGAGCAAGTTAACAGCCTGAAGCTCTTGAAAAATACGATTAAATGTGTAGTCAGTACCAGGTCGATGGTCTTGGCCTTGGCTTTGGAGGCGTTGTCACACCACGTCTCACACCAGAGCCACTCCTGTGGCAGAGACTTGATGGGCACCTGATGGATCATGTTGTTTGGCAGATCCTGTGATGGAAGAATTGAATGAGAGTGACACAATTAAAAAAAAAAATATATATATATATATATATATATATACACACATTTATTTTTTTTTGGATTAAGCTCATATATGGCAACTAATAATAGCATAATAGCAGCAGGCTATGAATGTAGTGAACGGTAGTGTTTTTTGTAACACACTGAAGTGTGTGTGAGCTACTGTAAGATGTCTCTCACACGCGCACACACACCTGATCGAGGTTGGACAGACTGTTTGGATCCTGGCTCAGTCCTTGGTACTGTCCTCGCAGTCGGTCTCCTGCAGCAATCTTCCTGAACTTCTTCAGATCCACCACATACAGCGCACTGGAGGGAGGGACAGAGACAACACAAGCTCACCCTCTAGATGTACGATGTCTCTAAAACAGCACAGTGCCTCAAGGCAACACGCGACCAGACCGGCATATAATCCCGACACGTTTTGCCCGCCCTGAAGCTCCGCCTCCTGACCTGATGTGGTACTTGCGGCCGCCCAGGTGGCTGGCCCAGTAGCCCGACTTCCAAAAGCGGTAGCCGTCCATCTCCCTGCGGCTCTCGCAGAACGGGGTGTAGCCGTATGGTGCCCCCTCCAGGTCCAAATCGCGCAGCTCCTTTAGATCTGTGCGCACAATCTGGAGGATGAGCACAAAGGCCAAGATACCAAGTTTAACAAGGCTTCACAATAATGAGATCACATCTTCCAACCAAATTTCATGAAGGAGCCAGCGTTTCCAGCCATTTATGCTATGCGAATGTTCTGATGCCAATCAAAAAAAGGGCCAGTCAAACGGCAATCATGTGTCACGTTAAAAACTATATACGACACACAGGTTACAAATTCAAGAAGAAACCTGAATAAATGAGTGCATGCACAGAACACGAGGGCTCACTGAATGCTTTGATGAGTATAAAAATTATGTAAATCATATGCTCTGGCCTTCACGGTGACCAGATTCTCAACCCAATTGAACACCTATGGGAAATTTTGGAGTGACGTGTCAGACAGCGGCTCTCCACCACCATCATCAAAACACCAACTGAGGGAATATCTTTTGGAAGAACGGTGCTCCATCAATCCAGTACAGTTCCAGACACTTGTATCTATGCCAAGCTGTTCTGGTGGCTCGTTGTGGCCCAACTCCTTACCGAGACACTTTATTTGTTGGGTCTTCCCTCAATTTGTCATTCGCCTGTATATACAACATTAGTGTTCAGTTTTGGACGTAGCCACACTTGCTTTGTCATCATTTATTCAAGAAATCTGTTTCCTTCACTATTTATTGCATATTATCTTTCGAAAGACAGAAATTTTCTTTCCGCCTCAGCTCAAAAGAAAACCTTTTTGCAATATTTAGGCATTTTATCAAATGTGACATTTCTCTTCATGGATTCTGTAGTGCCTCACAATCCAAAGTTACCGAGCTTTGCCTGAAGGGGGCAGAAGAATCCAAGTAATGCAGGTGCACCATTTATTTATTCAAACAAACCTCTCGAATGTCAACTCTTCTTCAGTTTTTAAGCGAAAAACAGAGAAATGAGCCATTCACAGAACGTTTTATGTACATGCTAGTGTTGTTCCTTTTTTTCCCTCAGATTATATGCAGGACTGCTGCTAAAGGCTCCTAGAAAATTCCAATCAAATGTGCTTTCTGCATCTATTATTCATCAATAATTTGAGTTCTTACAGAAAACAGTAAACAGCAGCTTTAATTCCTAAAGCAGTTTCAGGACGTAATCGTACCTGGTCGGCGTCCACGAAGAGGAATTTATCCACAGCCAGCGGGAAGAGCACGTCCAGGAAGAGGATCTTGTAGCCCCAGATGATGCGCTGCTTCTCCCTCTGCTGATGGAGCCAGCGAGGCCACTTATACTGCACCAACTCGTACTGAAAGCCGTATTCCTGGGCCATGTACGGGATGAATTCCTGTCATGCAGAAAGAGGGAGCAAGAGAATAGATGAGTAGACATGTTTAAATGTATTTATTAACTTTCTGTGAACTATTTTAATGACAAATTATTTTTTATAAAAAAAAAAGCCATCCTCCTAAATAACCATTCTCCAGTAGCCTGAAATGTATTCTACAAACGTGCAGGTCTGTATGGAATATAATATTTTGGACATATTTTGGAAAGATCACAAGTGCATACAGATACAGCGGCTATTATTTCCACTTAAAGTGACCGTTTGGCAAAAAATGTTCCCCTTTATCTCAAATGCAGTCGATTGTCCAAGATACGTTTGGTGTTCGAAGTTTGTACATTTAGCTACATTAGTCAGTGCAAAACTAAAGAGAAAGTTTAAAATCGCTGCCAGTCCAGCATCCAGGGTTCTTCTGAAAGAATTCAGACTTTTTGCAGATGGATTTTTTTTTAATTAACCAAACTTTGTGTTCAATTTTTCTTGCTCATGTTTAAAGGTCACATCACATAAATGTGCAAACAAATATATAAATAAATTTAAAAAATGGGGGAAATGTCTAATCTAGAGACAAATTTTGAAAAATCTTGAATCTATGTTATCTGAGAAATGAGCTTATGTGGGTTTTGAGCAATGTATGACATTATATGATATTTATAACGATGGATAAAAGGATGTCGCGTAGCTAAATACAGCAGTAGCGGCCATCTTGCCATCTTGGTATCACTCTGCGCCAGCATCAGACTCGGTTAGGAAGCGTGGCTTTCACATTTCCAAATGTTAAAGCTAGAATTATATGTTAGAAGCGATTTGGGTGATACTATAGTTCCAATTTATTTGTCTAATTTCCTTATACAGACTTATTCTACTGTTTTAATGAAACGGTTTATGTACGAACGATGTTAATGAGCCAAACCATGTCCTTTAAGCAAAAAAAGTGTGCCGATTCAGACTTGCAGTTTACAATTATGCTAAACTGGTAGCTATAAGCTTCTCTTCCTTGTTAGCTACATTAGCCTTATCCTTACATCTCCAGTACATGTACTGGCTGATCAACTACATTTGGGGTAAAAAAAAAAAAAACCTGTATTTTTGGATAAACTGTTCCTTTAAGGGTGAGGATGCTCTCAACACTGAGCTTCAATACACTGTTCTCCCTTCCCATACACACCTTAAAAGTCGGAGACAGGTAGTTCTTCAGAAACCAAAACTTCACCGGCGTCTTGGTGTGTTTCAGCACAGATAGCATCATTATTCTGAAGACAACAAAAAGCATTTAGAATCAATAATGTTTCAACAATACTGAGTCTAAGGTCACTTCCCCCACCCCCCAAATGTGACAGCTCAAAAATGAGGGGTCGAAACCGATCCTAGATAATAAATAAATACATTTTAAAAAGTTTGTCGGCTAATTCTAAGCCTGGTTAATTCTGCCTGCAGTCAGAGGCTGTGATAGAAATATGCGAATGACCTTAAAAGCTGAAATCTGCTGGATAAAAAAGAAAATAAATAATGCCAGCACTAATCAGATGTGGCATGTCTAAAGATCACAGATGGAAAATGGGCTCATCATGGGAAGAAAAACTTTTCTATGAAAAAAGATGTAATGTACAACAAAAGCAAAATGTCACCCATTGTCTCAAGTCATGCCTTGCAACTGTCTTGTCCTTTTTTTTCTTCCTTTAATATAAAAATTCTAAAGTGGTGCCATTTTCAAATATCACAGAATACCATCCACAGGAAAGACCCTTGCCTTCGTAAATAAATAAAAAAATCCATAGGCAAAAAATCGACAGAGTAAAATCAGACATCAGAGACAGCGAAATGGATCAGAGACAGTGAAAAGGCTCGACGCGAGTTGATTAGCCATGATCTTTACCTCAGGAACCTCTCGTACAAGTGTCCTGAGGCCACTGAGAAAATGTTGATGACGTCGTCTTTTTCCTGCTTGCTCTCCTCCACTTTCGGGCCGCTGGTGAATCCCCTGGGGGGGGGGGGGACCAAACAAACAAAAAAAGACCATTTTGAATCTTGATAGTCGTCTATATTCGATACAGCAGGCAATAATAATGTCTTGGGGAGTTTCTACCTGGTTAGGGACTGCCAGAATCCGGAGTCATTCTCACCGCTGCCGTCGCTGAGGAGCTCCTCATTCATCTTGTCTGGCTTTTTCTGCACCTGTATCGACACAACGAGGGTTATCGAGGGAATTCGGCACACGGTCCACGGAGCAACTCTATTCCGTGTTAAAGCAGAACGGGTGACGGTGAGTCAATCTTATAGTACGATCAATCTTGCTGGTGCTGCCGGTCAAGTAATCTGATTACGGTGATATCATCACCATGTCACTATGGTTGAGGCCCCAGTGCCTACTGGGACATCTCTGATGGAAATTTTGGACATATGTGCAACCATGTGTGCAGCTTAGCTCAGCTGGCCTGCAAAAGGACTATTGTTCCTGTAAATAAACCGATACCAAAAATATGGACCTGCTGATGACTAGCTAGCCAGTGTTCGAAAGATGAAAGCGTTCCTTTACCCTTGCTAGCTGGCCAACACACTCCTATGCGATTGAAAACGGAAAGCTATCCTGCTAATCTCTGCTAGCTGATCAAGACAAGGTAATTTATTCGCAAATCAATCAGACACCCACGCCCTTGACACTCACCTTCACTTTAATGATCTTGCTCTTGAAGTTGTTCAGCACGACGATCAAGTCCTCGGCGTCGGCCGGAGAGTCTGTACCATCATGACTATTGGAGAAAGGAACGTATGAGACCGACCTATCTATCCATGTATATTACACACACGCGCCCAAAGTTACCTGTAGATCTTGTAGATGTCGTCTGATCTTCCTTTCCTCATGCGGAGGATCCAGGCTCCTGGGTTGGCCTTCAGTTGGAAGTAACCCTGTTTGGGACCGAAATGAGGAATGAGTCAGCACTGCAGTGCGCACCCAGAGTATGCACTCGTTAGACCAGGAAGTTCCTTACAAGGTTGGCCATGACGATGGTGTCCACTATGACCGGGTCCGAGGCCGTGCCCAGGGTGAACTGGAGCCCGCGAGGTGGCTGACCAGTGCTCACGTCAAAACAGTGACCTTCCAGCAAGAGGTACTCCAACTCGTACTCCGCCGCTACAATGCTGTCCACCTGGCGAGTAAAGAGAGAATTAAGAGCCTCCACAATCCACATAGTCCATCCAGCCATTCATTCATTTATCCATCCAGTCTAACAGTACAGTTATATAATTACATCTACTTTGATAGTTTTTGCGTTTTAAACATGCTAAAAAGGCAGTCAGCTGACTTTAACCTAACTTTACCCATTTGTCCGGTAATCTGAATCGCTCCCGGACACCGTGACCGGCACCAAAAATTCCTAACGGAAACTCCGGTGTGTGTATATAAAACATTTTTTTGTAGTTACTGTTACGAAATATTTTAACATAGATTTAGTTATTGCAAACTAAGAAAGAAAATTCTCACTTAATAATAATAATAATAATAATAAAATAATTAAAAGCTAGGTGTCCCCAAACCTTTGAAGTTGTTTTGTGGTTATTACAATATTACAAATAAATCTTACAAACTGCACTGGTTATTAAACTTTTTATTTATACTGTAAATTCCACAAGTCAGTGTAGAAATAAATACTATGAAAATGCGTCACTGGTGTTCCTTTTACATTTAAACATTTCAAATGATGCATGTTCGGCGATCTATGAATTCAATGTTTCCCTATTTGTTGAAAGCTTGAGTTTCATGTTAATCTTTTACTTTTCAGAAGTGACAGACTATCAAAAAACAATAAAAATAAATCATCAAAAAGCAATCTGAAATAGTCTAAAGAGAAATAAGGGATTTTCTAGGCTGCCCTCCAAGAGAGAGATTATATACTGTGGTAGCATTCTGGAATCGGTGAGTAAAATTTGACCATTTTAGATTTAATACCACTTTAAACTTAGGAATAAATTCATTGACATTAAAGCTAGGAATGACGTACCTCCTGTAGGTAGATGTTGTCGAGGTCGTGACGGGTTCGCACGGACTCCACCATCCAGCTCTCGGGGGTGTTCAGGTTCAGGGTGAAAAGAGGAGACTGAGGCATGTCCAGGAACCTGGCCAACGGGCCCAGAGCGAAGCTGTTATCGGCCATGAAGGTCACCTCGGGCTCCAGTACGTACCGGTAGAAACTACGGAGAGAAAAAAAAGAAAGAAAAAAAAAGGTGCGAGTGTTTTATGTATAAGAATCTGAGAAGCATGGCTGGATGGATGAATGTGGATGCACAGTCGTCGTTTTAATTCTAAATGTGCTGGTGAGGATATATGTATTAAATCTAAACCTAAGGTGTTACATGATTCATGGGAAACCCGTGTTGCCAGATGCTCACCTTTTGAGTGGCATGTCCGAGAGCTTGGATTGGCAATTCATGAAGACTCGCAGGTTAACGTTGACCAGCTGCTTCAAAACCTGAAGGGCACACGGAAATAAATACTTGATAGCATGACGCTTTAAGCCTCGGAGCAAGAAGACAGTGCCTGGGGCGTTTAGAGGATTTAAAGACATTCAGGCTTTAGCCCAGAGCAATATAAAAGGATCCAGAGGCGTGCAAGCGTAAGCTAACATCATCTACAAATCAGAGGATTTTTAAAAATGCTTTAGGTTGTTCATTGGTATCAGTGCTATTATAGTTAAAAAACGTCCTGACTTGACAGTTAATAAAATAAAATAAATAAAAATGAAAAGAATTGTTTTATGCATAATATTTAAGCAAAAATAATAAATATACAATATTGGCATATTAAGCCATGGATCTGATGATCCTCAATTAGACCCGTGCTGAGGATGTTACCAAGAGAAGAGGAGCCAGTTTCTGAGCATCTCTGGTGACGGGATCCACCACGGCCACTACGTCGAAGTACACTTCCTCCTCCCTGGGGCGAATTTTCACAGCACTGTGGGAGACGGCAAACAAATCGATTTAAAACATTTTTTTATAAAAAAAAAAATATATATATATATATATATATATGTATATATATATATATTTATTTAGCACCTTTCGTAAATGGGATTCAGTTCAGAGTGCTGAATAAAACAATTAAAAACTTTTTATTTTTTTTATTTTTTTAACTACAGCCAACTCCAGAATTATTGGCACCCCTGGTAAAAAAAAGCTATGAAAAAATGTCTTTGTGGTTAATTAGCTTATGAAAATATGAGATAAATCTAACCTTTAATTGAGGTAAAATAAAAACCCTTATCCAAAAAGAAAAAATAATAATTTTATATATTTATATATTTTTAAAATGTACCTTTTCAATGATCAGAATATTTACAATAATTGTGTAAATATTGTGAC
>JAOUQW010000040.1:14973565-14992539 GCA_028565825.1 Olivaichthys viedmensis | reverse complement strand
TATCCCAGCATGTTGGTAAGCTGGGGTCAGAGCGCAGGGTCAGCCATGATACAGCACCCCTGGAGCAGGGAGGGTTACGGGCCTTGCTCAAGGGCCCAAGAGTTGGCAGCTTGGCGGTGCGGAGGCTTGAACCAACGACCTTCTGATCAGTAGTCGAGAGCCCTAACCACTGAGCTACCACTGCCCTTGAGGTGCCGACAAGGGTTCCCAGCAAAGGAAACAAGAGCATGTCAAGATACGGTATTGGGATGCAGGGTTAGGTTTACTAGCATGCTAGATACACAAACCAAAGTGCGACACCGAACCAATCAGGAACCTGACCAAGCTGCAGATTATTGGAGGCGGTAACTTTCTGACTTCAGCCCACAGCTAAAAACAGCATTTATTTTCCTAAGAGAGCCACGTGTAATTATGCGCCGCTCCATGACGGCTCCTGCTTTACCTTTCTTGGTCATGTAGTTCATGCTGTTCGCCACGGCCGTGTTCCTCTCTTTGGTGTCCAGGAAAAGGAAGCGGGCATAATCGTCGATGAAATGGTTATCTGGAGGAAGAAAAACATGCTTTTTTTTGTGTGTGAAATAAACTCATTATATATACGGTACAAGAGCCTTTACTATAGCGTCATCACCAAGGCTCATGAAGACGCTTCAGAATCAAACATTAGGTCTTTCCAAGGACTTTTCAAGGGCTACGGAAGAGAAGTCATTTTCTAGCCAGGCTGGATTAAAACTTTCTGGGAAATTATTTCATCATTTATTTAGCTAATATAAACAAGGCAGTGGTTGTTAGGTGCAAGGGGCTGCTGCAAGATTTCAAATGTCTTTGCATTAAATGATGGATTGTTTTTTTTGTTTTGTTTTTTACAAAAATCAAAAGAGTTGGGATCAGTCTGGAATTAGCGATTCATCAAATCAATCTAATCGATTCTAATAATCGATTTTTATTTTATTTTTTTAGCCAAAATGATCCACTACATCCAGATTATTTTATTGTCTATATTGCGCTACTATATAAATAGTTTCGAGAGATCACATCTCGGTGTGTACTTTTTTTTTTTTACTAATTCTGATAATCGAATTGAGGTTGAATCGAATTGAATAGTAGGAATGACAGCAATGACAAGGAAGGGTTCATGCTCCTCCTTTCTGATAGACGGCTAAACTATATTATTTATTACACGGCTAATATGAGAAAATGGCAGGGAACGTTTGATTATATATATATATATATATAAACACACATACACACACACACGTGCATATATAGTTAAATCCTGACATTACACTCCTACCTACCTTTAACTGTAGAATCCGTTGCCATTTCCAAACTGGTAATTACGTGTGGTTAAAGATTTACACCTCCGATTAATAGACTAATAAATCATAAAAATTTTATGCCGACATGTTACAGGTCTTTCTTTTAAGACTTAAGCACTTCCCCACAAAAAAAGCGCTACGTTCCACTTTTCAAGCACTACATTTCATATGGCGTGTGCAAAGAGGTTTAAGGCAAAAAAGTTTTCCTGTTGTGGAAGTAGCTCTGGTGAGAAGTAAAAAATTTTATTATTTGTGGTGCTTGTGTGTGTGTGTGTGTGCGTATTCTTATTTTCATATTGCCCAAGTGAATAGAAGCGATAGAGTTTTGTATTCAACCCTATTTCAGCTTCCAGGCGAGTGTAAATACGCTCCTCAAAACTTGATCAAACCTCATTTCCTCGAGGAAACAAAATGCTTTATGAATATCCTCGCCTACGCCTCGCGCACATGAACAGATTTTCAAGGACAAGCAAGACGTTTAGAGCGGAATTGGAAATGGGGGTGGGGGGTTGGGTTCCCTGGAGCCAGTCAATCGCTGAGCTCTGCAAGTCGAGATCTCGAATTAGTTTCAGAACACACAGGAATGGAAGCGGGTGGGCAGAGAAATCAAAAATAGAGGGACGCAAGTAAATAAAAGTGAACTGACTGGTGCTGGAGAGGTCCAGGTAGGTCCTGCTGGTGGTGAGGATGCGCGAGTTGATGCGTGGCACCACATTTGGCTGGTTCATGATGTAGTCCACCACGTCATGATCGCCCCCCAGCTCGCCCTGAAGAAAAAGTGGATGGAATGGTAATTGCAGGGCTACACTCCTACATTTGACCTGTGGGTGATGCTTTGGAAAGATATATGATGATTGACAACTACATATATAACTTTATACATATATAAAATACGCACACACAATTACTGGGTGTAGTCTATCTGTTGCGATGGACCATTGTCAGCTTCCCTCTACCCCATCCATTATTTTCTCATGGAATCTCAGAACAAGCTGGACATAGTTCATCCCACAAGCGAGAACATCAAAACCTACTTATTACTTATTATGCGCGTTATTAGGCGTATTATGCATGAGGAAATACTGAGCTGCAGCCATTTTGCAGACTATATTGTCTCGTTGGGGAAGATGCAGCAATGGCCGTGGTCTTTCTCACCAAGTAGACGGCGCGCTGGAAAAAACTGGTGCTCTCCAGGATCTTGTGCATGACGGTGCTCTCGAGCTCATCGGGGTCGAGCTGCTCGCGCTGTAGAGGAATGCCGTTATACAGGACCACGGGTAGAGGACCCACTCCCGTCTGCTCATGATACGCCTTCCCTTCCTGCACCAACACACACATGGACAACAAACGAGTCGATGTAGCACAAGCAGAAAGATCTTCCAGATCTGACAACCACCACCCAGATTTAAACAATGCCTACATTACTAATTCGCGATTGGCACACGGAAAAGCAAATCAGGCAGCTGCTCCTCCTATATTATAGACGATTCTGCCCAAATCTCCAAACGCTGTCGTCTCTGCAAGCCTGCTGATCCCATAAAGATATATACACCGTGTTCCGGTACTGATTTTTAAAATGCACCCTCATGGGCTTCCTCTCACCATTTTGCCCTTGGTTGAATTCCCCTGATTTCTGTAAAGCTGTTTTGTGACAATGTCGGTCATTAAAAGCAAAGCGCGATACAAATGAAATTGAATTGAATATAGTTTGTACTTCAGAGTCATGAGGGGAAGCCTTGGGGCTACTGAAAAGCACTATAAAAACAGAATGTACATTACTTCTACTACTACTAGTAATAATACTAACAATAATAATAATAATAATAGCGGTAGTAACAGTAGTATTACACAGAACAAAGTGATGAACCATGAAAAATAAGTAAGCAAGTGTTTTTCTACCTTGCGGTTATTGTCGTAGGCCGAATCTGCTCCTAGAATGCTGCTCACTTCCACATAGGGATAACGTTTCTCAAGGACGCCCACCACGTGCTCCACCTTCAGCTTCTCTCCACTGGGTAAACGGTTCAGCATCTGATAAAGAAAAGAAAATCTTTTTATTTATATATATATATATATAACAATTTACCAAAATCTTTGTTCTTTAAAGAGCATAAACCTTCAAACAAACGGCTCAACAAAATGATTACAGGATATACGACTATTAAGATATTGCTATACAGTTCCATACAATAGAGCGGCAGGTTCAGCATCTAATTCGAACATACTGCGCTTTGTTAACATTTGCTTGTTTTTTTTAAACACAAAAACAAGCACAATGAGCTAGCAGCCTTTAAAATGTCCGACTTCCTTAAATGCATTTGAGTTACTTCACGCTGAAAGGGGTTCGAGAGCAGGCCGAGTGTTGTCCGGAAACAGTCGCTGAAATTCGACTTACTGACACGATGGCATCGAAGGCCATCTGATTGTCCACTTCGTCTGCGATGTAGTTGAAAGCCCGCAGCATGGCGACGCCGGCGTCCTGCATACCGTCGACGTCATCATCGGCGTTCACCACAAACACCAGCCCTATCCTGCAGGGGCAGTCCAAAAGAACAGCAGGGATCAAACGTCCGAGTCTACCACCAAAAACTGCTTTATTGCGTCAATTATCAACTCCGGTACTAGTCAAAAAAGTTTGGACACGCCGCATTGGAGTGCACGTTGTTTCTGATCAAATAAATGCAGGTTGCATGAGATGACCTGACCTCCACTTACCTGAGAGGGATGTTATTGGCATAGAACATCTCTGCAACGCTCAGTAGTTCTGCTGTGTTCTCATGAGTGGGATCCAAGATCATTACCTACAAACAGAAGCCCACAACACACTTTAATACTATTAAATCTGTCCTAAATGAGTGTTTCTGGAGATACATGACTTATAAAACTACAATTTATCTGCTATTGTATGAATTATACCAATTGTAAGCAGATGACAAAAATCAGAGAAATAGCCGTCATTCTTTTTTAACGACTCGTGCTTATAATATTGTCGATATAGTCAGAGTTGTCCTTGAAATCGCAACTACTTTTATTTTCAAATGCACCTTCCATCGTCCTATCAAATCCCACACGATACGTAGAAACTGAATGCATACCCGACATAAAACCAGCTTTATGAATTATTACCATGATTTCGTTATGGGAACCTTTCCAATTATTACCAATCCAGTGCACTATAGGAAAAGCACATGGAAACTATTAATCAAATTAGATAGCAAAATCCTCTTTGAGATGTCACTCGCATTAAAGATTAATCCTAATAATATTATTGATTATGGATATACAGGGACATGTAGTCAATTTCTCTATATGCAGTACTGTGCAAAAAAAGTCTTGGGCACCCTACAATTTATATATATATATATATATATATATATATATAAGAACAACCTACCAGCCGATTTCCTCATAAAACTGCACGACGGTGTGCCTCAGAGAGTTGATGCAGTTTTAAAGGCAAAAATAAATAAATATTTGTTTTGGTTTTTACTGTTTACTTCTCTTTTTCCATTTCGTTATTTTCAAGACTTTTGCACAGTACTGTATGTTCGACATGTTACCCAGGCTTGATTTGTCCAAGAACTTCAAAATACTTAAATTTTCAAATGAACTTGGCATCAGCGTGTCAAAAATGACTAAAGTGCCCTTCCAGTAAAAAAAAAAAAAAAAAAAAACACAAATTGACGCACACTTTAAAAATTCTCCCAATTATTACCAATCTGGTGGACTGCAGGCACTACGGACATTCGGGAAAAATACAAAATCAAAGCGATCAGATCTCAAAATCTTTTTGTGTTATAGAATTAACCATGTTCTTCGCTTTGATGATCCTGAAAAATATCGATTTTTTCCCCCTCACTCAGGTTTGACTCGGAACTTTCTGACCGTGTTCCTCAGCTAAAGTGGAGTGGACGCATCCACACTTATTTCACGCACGTAAAAACTGAATGCGATCTTGGAACGGGTGGTGGCTGGTGTTCCGTTTGTGCCGTGGACTTCCCAGGAAATATGCAGGAAACCTCATCCAGGAAAGGACAGACGCAGTGCTCACCAGGTTGTGGAAGTTCTTGCGGATCTGTCTGATGACTCCTGGGAACGTGGGGCGCAGAAGCTCCTGCAAGTTTGAGGGCCAAGAGGAGTACCTGCCGTCTGTCTCCAGATTATTGATCCACTACAGAGAGAAATTATAATTTTTTGGGGTAAATATGTGTATGGTTATGGCATGGCTCATAAGTGCACACGCAGATGATGTTGTTAGCATAAAACACACTACAGAGAACCCCTTTTCTGGTGTACTGCTGTATCTGTACAAGCTTACGTAGACGGCGGGGCTGCGGATGTCCACGGCGTAGTCGGAGTCGGCCGGCTGCACGTTCAGCTTGAGGATGTCATGGATGAAGAGCGAGTCGATGTGGAGGCTACGGAGGCCCTCCATCACACGCGCTTCACTCCTCAGCACGTCAAACACACTGCGCAGAATCACATGCCCTCGCTTAGAGAACGACACACCCTTCAACCTTTCATTCACGCATAAGCAGCCAGACGTCTCGTTATAATAGAACACAGGTGCCAAAAGTTCAAATCCACCTCCAAGCACTGTTTTTATTGGCTCAGTTATAAAAAAAGACCCAATAGAGTTATGACAAATTCAAATCAGATTCCATCATCCAATTGAATCATTTCGACTCATTTGACTGAAAGCAGAGACAAAAGGATATTCAAAAATACTAATTTAATAAGATTTTATCAAACCATCTTGGAGGTTTTAAATAGTGTATTCTTGAACAAAAAGTGTCAAACGAGTCCAGTTTGAGTCCGTATTCGTTTTTCGGGGAAACTGACTAAAACAAAAACACCGTTCATGGCAGTGGACTTGAAACCTTTCGGTTTTAGATTTGCTGCTCACCTAAAGATGTCCTGCACATCTAGGTCGATGTGGAGTCCGTTAATAAAGAGCGACGAATCCCCAGGCTGCAGGCCCAATGACCCCTTAAAATACTGCAGAGGACCACAAACACATGAGCATTTATATCATTTTTTTAGAGAAAACACAAACACATCGCTGAGGCTAATTCAGTCAAGGGCCATGTCCGAATTCGTTGTTCCCTATTCACTATATAGTGCATTATTTGTTATTAGTGTGTCAGGCATTCTGTTGTCTGAATTCTCAGCGGACAAATTATCCTGCCTGCAACGTTCGCTATATTATTACCCAGAATGCACACAAATCCAGTGTACCCATGCACACTACTTCCGCACTAAAAGTACCACAATGCACAGCGATCCGATACCGGGATGGATACCAGCGCAGCCAACCTTGTATATAAATGTAAATTTTAAAAAATTTAATAAAATGTTGTTTAACGACCACTAAAGCCAACAGGGACTTGTTAATAATGTATTTAATTCGGAAAATGGCTTTTTATATATATATTTTTTTGTGGTTTCAGTTTGCCAGGTAGTTTTTGTGTTTAAGCCTATAAATCCATGTGCTCCCTTTAAATAACAACGAACATGAGACTAGTCCATAAGTGCATTTGTTGTGCATCAGGGCGTACAATTACCGCAATTACCCTGAGGAACGCGCAGCCACGAAGGCTTCATTACAGGAAACGAGAAACGACTCAATAAGACTTTAACGAGAAGCGCAGCGACTGAGCCCTCAGAGGGAGCGCAAGCCGTGTGACTGCTTCATTCGTCCCCCTCCTCCTCCTCCCTCCTCTCCCATCTGGAGATATATAAAAATACAAAAACAAGTGACGTAAACCGGCCGGCATCTCAAAATGGAGGTAGAGTGGAGGGGGATAAGGAGAGGCAGAAGGAAGTCGTCTCAAATGTTTTTCTTTTAAAGCGCATTATGCAGCGTTCACAAAGGGAAACGAAATAGAGCTACCTTCTGATTCTCTTCAATCTCCCTACGGATCTCCGCGTTCACCACCGTTTTGGTTATGGACCTGAAAACAAAGATCAAATTAGACATAAAAGTAGAAGTTCAAGGATGCACCAATCCCACTTTTTCCATTTCTCGATACAATACAGATAACTCAACTTTGACCCTGTTTGCCCCATGACCATAAACCGCTGAATGTGACATGGCAAGAGTTTTTTCGATGACACATCGACAAGGGTGGTCGTACACCATGTCACTGCGGTAATGAGATATAATCTGGCCAGCAGTGGTCCCATGGTGGTCCTTTTTTTTTTTTTTTACTAATGGATGGGGTACAGGGGCGCTGATACATTGTGCATAGCAACAGACGGGCTACATTTTAGTAATGGTATACTTACAAAAAGGGACCTATATGGTAGATGCAGCTGATACAATGGACAGTGTAGCTACAAGGTCGGTGTACGGTGCAGTAGTTTTTAGGGCTCCTGAAGCCTTCTCGGGTCTCAGTTCACAGGGGCACTCTATTTTTATAATTGCTGGCCAGTAAACTTTCTCCACGTTAATTAAACCAGCTGGGATAATTTTTCCCCAGTTAGTTGGACTTTCATAAGCCCTAGCCTCAGGCGCGAATGTAAAATAAAATCCAAGCAAGCAAGTGCTTGGTCAGTGTTAGACCTGGGAAGCAGGAATGGCATTACTACTGCATGCAATAAGATGTTTTTCGTGATTTTGGGACTACTAAATAGAGGTGCCGATGAAGAATCTGCTTAAAAAGAACACAAATGCATGATTTTAATACGCATGAAGTGGTGCGTACCTTGCTTTCGTAGGAAAGTTCTGACTCAAGTCTTTCAGGATGTTAAGAGCATCGACGGGAGGGGCTGCCAGGATACGGGCCGCCGTTTGGTAGCTGAGATCTAAAAAAATAAAATAATAATACTAATAATAATAATAAAAATAAACGTAGTGGGGCGGGGGAGGGTATGAGAGCTGAACTGAGATCAGTTCAGATTTTTCTAATCAATGAATAGGATTTACTGAATGGCCAGGGGAGCCTGGAGCAGCTCTCAATCGAATAAATATAAGCAAAGTCCCATTGCTACTAATGCACACTGTAAATACGACTGAAATCAATAATAATACATGTCGTACACATAAGTGTAGCCTCTTTTAAAATGTATAGACGTGATTTAAAATCATTTAGAATAAGAGAAAGTTCAGCTCTTCATTCAAGGGTTGCTTTGTCATACAAAAGGTCAAGCCTATACGCTTTTCCGTTCATCACGGCATCTGTTTTCAACCTAACGTTTTCAAAGAGAACGACTCAATTAACATAATATTAACACTACAGCGGTAGTGCAAGTAATAAATGATTTGGTTAGCAGAACAGCAGGAAGATAAAAAAATTAAAAAAACGATTTGTCAAAACAGAAATTCTCTGATTTTCCGCATGGTTTATTTGGTTTTTACAAAAAATAAAAATAATAATAATAATAAAAAATAAAATAAAAACGTATTTCAAGGGGCACGTTGCACTAAAATGTGTTTCACTTAACTATTCCTTTGAAGTGAAGTACCACCGATTGGCTTAATTCCATTCGAGATTAAAGCTTCATCAAGCCCCCCAGGTGTCATGGATTTAAGTGACTGGGCTTTACCAGACAGAGTAACTGTGTAATGGATTATTACGTCCGTGTCTTGAGCAGTCTCTTGGTGTGTGTGTGTGTGTGTGTGTGTGTGTGTAGCTTTAATCTCCTGTCAGTTCCTCTTAATAGAGCTGTAATGAGCTTCAGGCGCTGTGGTGTGTACACTTCAGTGGGCCCGCAGAGCCGTAGCTAATTAAAGAATGAGGAAATGGTCAAGGAGTGTAATTATCCTGTTTTTCCACTAGCATGCTGAGCCATATTCCTATTACACACTCACAGAGGGAGATAGCACTCTACACCTGTGTAACACACTGCACCTGATGTTACAAACAAGCTAACAACTACCGGTTGAGGACCATGCAAACTTCACGATCCTCTCATTACCTCAAAAGACATTGTTTGGGTGAGGAATACCATTTGTACGTTTCAAATCTCAGTTTCATAAAATAACAGAATGTGTTTGGATTAAAAAAATAAAATTAAAAAAAGAAAGAAAAGAAATATACAAATCAAATTGGACCTATATTAACGATATAATCGCCAAACTTTGGGCCACACCTCCTACCCCTGAGTCTGATGCCTGACGCACAGTTTGACACCAAATTAGGTGCTGAGAAACAGAAAGACAGTGATCCCAGCTTCAATACGGCCGCTGCTATGGATGCGCCAATCCCATCTTCTTCTATTTTTGATACGATATTGGAGCTCCGAGTATCGGCCGATACCCAATGCTAATCCGATACGCAGGAAGCAAGATGACTTTTTGCAAGCTTCTGTTGCCAAGTGACGCAAAACGATGCAGGTAATGTGCTTTAACACGACTTGTCCTGTGCATGATCTGTGTTGTGTCAGTCAACGTAACGGCGTTCACGGGATAAAGTGTGTCAGTGGATCGGAAAACGTGTCCAGTGATACCAATCCAGTGTTTCAGGCAAGTATCATCCCAGATACCGATACTCGGTGTCAGACCGATACATCCTTAGCCGCTACTACTGTTTTCAGCTGTGCAACATGCGTTTGTCAGTTTGTCAGAAACCCCGTAAACAAGTCTATTTGAGATTATTGATCAAACTGATGATGCTCCCTGACTTTTTTGCTGCATTAGCCTAACTAAAGAAGCAAACTTCAGACACTAAACATGTCTAAATGACTACATTTGGGATAAAAGGCAAAAAAAAAATTTGCACATTTAAATTTTTGGCTTAACTATTTCTTTAAGAAGAAGCGCCGTGTGTAGTGTACAAACCACAGCACCTGAAGCTCATTTTCAAAATCATGAGACGCTCTCTTTGATGAGACTGTTCCTAATCCACAACACCTGGAACGCTTGCTGGCGTGAAGACCCGAAAGAAATGGTGCTGCGTGCAGTAAATCCCTATTTAACATGACTTTTAAAGTCTCCTCGTGCCGTGGGGAAAGAAACGCGCTTGAGCGTACTCGCCTTGCATCTGCCAGACTTTGAACGGCGCCATCTCATTGGTGCTCTCGATCAGGTGATTACGCAGCTCCTTCAGCTGTTCCTTCAGCTCCGGATAGATAGTTCTGGATTGGAAAAGTACAAGCAAGGTGAGGATGATGTTGATGGAGGATGAAAAAGAAAAAGAAAACGATTTGCGAGTCTCTATCAACGAAGCCAGGACAAGATGACTATGAAAAGAGCACCAGCCCAACAAATACGGTTGTAGTGAGACTGGGACTGGAAAATACACTTGCTATGTCATCGTTTACTCCTAAAGTCTGTTTCCATCACCCTTTATTTTATCTTTTCATCAGCTAATTCTTCTTACTCGTTGCATTCAGATTTTCTTCAGCACAATTTCAGGTGGATGGACATTTCATTATATATCTAGCGATCGCTTTAAAAAAAAACGTACTTGAGTTTGCCAAACAGGAAGCCCTGCACTTCATCCACTGGGTCGTTTTCGCCGAACACTGTGGCGTTGACATCGGCACCTGTGGATTAAACGGAAACTTTGAATGGATGCTCTGTTGAGGGATTAATCACCAAAAATAATAAAAAACCCACTTCGATGGTCACAGTGGTTTAAAAACTGAGCGGTATCAAACCTTGAACTTGGGTGTCATCTTTGGCCTTGTACTCCTGGCTTTTGATGGCCAACTCAACCCCATAACCAGACAGGAAAACTTTATCATCACTTGGTTTCTGCAATGGAAACAGAACAATTTCACTCTGGCCTCTAGCATATAAGCATGCCATTGTAACAATTATTATAATGCCTAAGATCTTGCTGCCATCTGAAAATGAATTATATCCTTTTCTTAATTCAGGTCAAGTAATGGGGTTGTTAGGAAGGACGTAACGATGCATCGTGACACGATACATCGCGATGCAAAAATGTGACGATGTGCATCGTGGAGATCTGCGATATCATATGTATTCTGTTAATTAATTATTACCTACTGCAATTGCACTGTTTGCAATCAACGTAACCCACACCAGCACGTCATGTGTATTTTCTTGGATTACTAAATATTATTTTTTTGTTTGCAAATATATACAGGCAAAAATGCACATTGTTTATGCTTCAGAGAAAAAAGAAAAAAGAAAAAAAAAAGGTTTTAACCCAAAGGTTTTTTTTTCAGTCATTTTTCTTTATTCAAGTCCACCTGGGACTACATGGAAAGTTTATACTCACCGAGACGTAATGCCGCAGCACGTAGTTAATCAGGCCCTTGTTTGCTTTGGCCAGCATGTGCTGATGGAACCTGGGGAACTCTTTGGTGCCCACCTCGGCGTAGAGGATGACAACGGGAGCATCCGGCTCAGGTGAGGGGAACCTGTGATCGCCTTTGAACAGGAACGGCTTCGGCCTGCACGGGGAAACAGTAATGAAGAGGAGTGGTACCATGAGAGTTCTAATACTCTCATTTGGTAAGCGCCATAGATCAGTATCTCATTTCAGCAATCGTAACACTTGGACTGATGGGAAAGCCTGCTTACCTCTCTGCAGCAGTGTCGATCAGGTTCTTTAGACTGTCTGGATCGCATGATTTCTCTCCGTGGACACTGAAGAACGCCGTGCAGCCCGGTGGAGGAGGCTCATTGGATGCAATCTATGCAATGTTAACAGAAAGTCAGGAGTTAAGCACAGAGGATTTATTCAGAAGGCTACAATTTTTCCAGCTTTGTCACAAAAACATTTGATAAATAAACATTAACGACTACGGGTTGAGCAAATAACTATACATTTTACACTTTTGTCTCAGCTAAGTGCATAAACTTTGTGATATTTGCGCATATTTCTGCTGTTTCCTTTCAGGTTTTGCTATTTGCATAATAACACTTTTTTTTTTTACAAAGTGCTTTAAATTCCCAGGGAACATACTGTAATATATTACAAATGTTTTGTATGGCACCAAACTTGAGTGTTATATTAAATATCCAGCAACAAAAATAAATAAATACATAAGAAAAATACAAATGATAAAAATACAAAATCACTGATCTGAGAACTGTCTGGGCGTGGCGTAATATTCTAATCAGCACGCTTGATTGACAGCCCTCTTTCTAAGACTCCAAGCCTGCTTCATCACTCAAGCAGAACTAAACACAACAACGCAATGGGATTGTTTAACCCTACATGTGCGAACCTTCTGAATAAAAGAACCATCACAGTAGACTCCGCTTGCTAGGTTTGCTTTCACTCACGAGTTTGATCCAATCCATAGAGATCGTTCAAGCGGGAATGTATAGTTTTGATAAAAAGGTATGTAGGCGGGACAAGCCTTGTGACTGGTCAGGGTAAAGCTCACACTGATAATATGACTGCCCACTTAACAAGCTTTACGCATGATTGGGAACCGCCCCAAATTGCATAGAAAGGGGTGAAATTCTGGCAAAGCACGTGTCATTTCATTTTGTTCCATTGGTGTGATATACAGTACTCCATGCGATTGTTGTGATGTAGGTTTGCAGCCTAAGTAGCGAACAGACCAAAAACAAAACATCAGTATTCGTCATGATTCATTTGTTTCCTCATTCTCTGACCTGCTGGAAGGAATAAACGGTGGAGGAGTAGGAACGCAGAGAGAGTGCAAACTTGAGCAGCTTCAGCTGCACAGGGCTCAGGAGCTGGCCAGCTCGCTTCAGGATCAGCTCGTAATAGGACAGGTCCGTGCCTGTGAGAGAGGAAACGGCAACAATAATGAATATTAAATAAGTAAGGAATATAACACGACGGGGGTGCATTTATAGAAAAATAATCAGCGACGGGGTGGTGTGATGCGGTCGTTACCACCCAGGAGTTGATTATTATCCAATAACTATACGTCCCAAAGTGCTTTATTCCTCTTATACCACAGCAGTTTGTCAACGATTACACCTTTTTATTTATTAAAGACAGATACGTCATTTTATCCGTTTATAGTTACATTTAATGTTGTGGAATGTCCGCGAAACAAGTTAGTTCCTGTTCTCACGCATTTTTTAACAGTTAAAAACATGTTCCCTCACCAGCCTCTCTCTAAGTTAATAAGACAAAAAAAAAATATGCAGCTTTTCGTGTTACTGATAAACCGCAAAGCACAAACTCCTCTGTCCTGAAGACTTTCCCATGGCAGAAAACTAAAAGTAACAGCTTTACCTCTGACTGTTACAAAGCGCTGACACCGGAGTCTCCTTCCATAAATGTTCAATAAACCTTCTCCTTACAGAAAACTTAACCACAGCAACGATTATACGTTCTTCTTTGTTAATTAACAACACATTTTTTAATCTGTTTATTGTTAGGCTTAAATGATGTGAGCACCCGCCATACAAGTCCCTGTGAATGAGTTGTTACTATAGAAACCAAACATATTAGAACGTGCAGATATATATACTTGTGATTTGCCTTGCAGCCGGCACTACTGTCAGAGCTGCTGTTATAGAAAATTAATCAACATCTTCTGACCAATCAGAATCGAGAATTCAACACCACTGTGGTATAATGAATATATACATCTGTTGAACACAGGCTGTACTCCTGTTAGGAATGAAAACTACTAGGATTCAGGGAAATTACCATCATGCTTGTTTTCGATGTCTTGGTTAGCCTCCACGAAGTCCCAGAACTTCTCCTGGCTCTCCTCGGCAAGGAACTCGCTGGTGACAAATAAGGCATTTATCCTCAGTATTTGTTTATAACAGCGAAAATGATCAGTATTATAGTAATTTCCGGACTATAAGACACATACAGTGAAGCAACACACAAATTCTGCGTTCGTCTAATTGCAATACGACTGTTTATTAGTGTGCGAGATCAGCAGTTACGGTAGCTTGGTAAATTAAGACAACCGTTAACTTGGCGCTTAACATAACATTTAAAAATCCTGTAACAAAACCATCAAAAATGAGCATTGCCATAACCGCATGGATTGGACAAACAACAGTTAGTTACAGTCAGCTCCAGAATTATTGGCACCCTTGCTAAATATGGGTTAAAAAACAGTAATAAAATGTGGTTTTGTTAAAAATATATATATATTTTTTGGATCAGTGTTTTACCCATCTTTACCAAGGGTGCCAATAATTCTGGAGCAGACTGTATGAAGTGATTTACGAGATTTCAGCGTTAAACATTACTATAAGATGACTTTTTCAGAAGGACGTACTTCCAGATCTTAGGGGTGCATGTTGTATACTCCGGAAGATACTGGACTTACTTGCATTATTCTTAGAAATCTACAGTTAGTATTATCATTGCAGAAATAAACTCTAGCCTATCATAAATAGCTGAAGATTACCGATCAGGGGAGTCCAATCGCAACACTGCGTGTGGTTTCCATTCTGATCAGGTACTGACCAGGCCACGCATGTTGCTGACACACATGCTCACAGCTGGACTCCCCTGGTCAAGGCTCAACCTTGATCAGTGTTGCGTTGCGATTTGTGTCACATGTCGAAAAGAAACAAAAACACACCCTACCTGGCCTCGAGCAGCAACGGCGTAGAGGAAAACTTGGTGGTAAGCGTTGTGGTCACAGCCTTGGAGTCGCCATCGACAGAGGCCGCAAGGTGCAGAGCCGCCAGAGACGCCCACAGCATCCACATTTTAGAGCCTGGAACCCAAGAAAGCGTGTGCGTTGACCAACATGCACCCTGGGCAGCAGTTAGGGTTCTGTGCTCGTGACCCGGAAGGTTGTCGGTTCAAATCCCCGAACCGCCAAAAAAAAGAAAAAACACGATCGCCCTCTCGGGAATAAACAGTGTTGAATAGATTATTTCTTTTAAAACTTAGAAGCCGCATCAAACCAACTGAAAGAGGATCACAACAGAGTGATCCAAAGCCACGTGACAAGTTTTGTTCTGCACTTGGTGGACCTGCATGCATAATTAAAGAAATAAACAACACAAAAACAGAGAGGCGGGGGAGAGCAAACAAATACAATAATAATGTAATAATAATGTAATAATAATAATACAAATAAAAACACACACAGAGGTTTTCTTTCCGTGATCACGCTTATTTTCGCTTTCACTCTCCTCCACAGAAGAGGAGAGACTCGAGCTTCAGCCAATCGCGGCTCTTAGCGTGGCCACTCGGATAGCCAATCAGCGTCGAGACGGCGCGTACATCCGGGTTATTTAAAGCAATCGTCCCGGATACAGCCCCCGGAACTTAGCCTAGCCGCCGCAATTCATTCCACTGAAAATACGCAGAAGCACTGCTAATATAATGATGGACCAGCGTTTATATTCCCGCGCCTCCATTCCGCGTTGCTCTCCAGAAGCCGGCCGCGTGGAGGCCGCGTGGAGGCTGCAGGGAGGGCGGGCGGTCCAGCTAGCTAACTCTCATTAGCAAGCAACGGCTAATTAGGCAAAGAACCGGGAAGCCCAGCACAAACGTACACGGTTTCGTTGCTGTAAGAGTTTTAAAATAAATCAAATAAAACCTTCGCATTCACTACACGAGGAAGTAACGAAAGGCAAATAAGTTTTTTATTTATTTATTATTGTGAACACGAAAATAACGGCTCGTACCTCCACCGGCTTCCGAGCTTCCTGCAGGAGTCGCCATGGCGCGATCCCAAATGGCGCCCTACTCCCTAGACAAGTCCACTACGCAGGGCGTGAAATAACAGCCTCTGCTCAGTGCACGCCATTTGGGATCCGGCCCGTGCTCGGAAGGTGTCCTTTCATTTGATGCCAGTTGAAAAATGCGAGAGCACGACAAGGCCAACGGCCGCAACGCAAAAGTGATGTCGAACGTCAGGCCGTGTACTGAAAAAAATAAATAAAAATAAAAAGAAGAAGAGAAAAGCCATGGAAAATCTGTTATTAAAACGTGCAGGCAATGTGCTAGCATGATAAGCTGTGGCATCCATTTTGGCTCAAGAAAGAATCACAGGGTGCAGTTGCTTTCAAAGATTCAAGATTAGCTAGCATGAAGTCATCAACAATAGCAGGTCACATAAGAAGAAGAAGAAACAGCCCCCTTACTCTGATATTATTAATTATAGTTTAAAATATGTATATATATATATTGCAAAGTAATATTACCAGTCCAATTTATCGTAATAGTTTGGTTAAAAATTAAAATAAAGAAGGTACAAAAATCTTTTTCCCCTTGCCTTGCTTGGAATCGATCGACCAGAGACATGTTTGGTGTCTGAAGTTTGCTTCTTTAGTTTTTGCCGGTGTAAAGCCTCACTTTATATTCGCATGTGCCACAACATCATGATGTAGTTTTCTGTAAATGAATTCATTATACAATAATGGGATCATATCGCCGTGTGTGACGGAAAATAAACGTAATTATTTTGTTACAGACGCAACCCTAAGAAAGACCGCGAATACAGTTTAAGGGATGTTTTTCGAAAGCGTCTGTATCAGTTTCTTTATATAAAAGATTTTTTAACGCACTACACTTTCAAAAAGTGGTAGGCATACGCCTCTACGGGCTTTTCCAAATGTTTAGACCGAACGGACAAAGCCAACTAATGCATTTTGTGAATGAACGAGACGAAGGAATAATGACGTATTTTTCATTTAGGGCGGTCCTTCGATGTTCTCTGGGACGCATCGAGACGCATTACTATTTCCACTACAAATGCAATGTGGCCAAATGTGTCCTTGACCACATTCGAATGTGGCTCTAGTGATCGGATCTCAAGACGCATGTGACCCCGTTTCCACTTGTACTTAGCGCTGACCAGTTGTGATCCAAATCACTCAAGCCACATGTTAATACCAGGTGGAAATGGGGCCTTAGAGAGATCTGGGCACTGGAAGCTGGGGTGAGCTCTGAGTTTAAATTTCAGGAGATTACAGAGACCCTTCCTGGTTACACGAGAGCAGAATTGAGTGTATTCCAAAGGCAAGATCCAACTATTGGTATTGTCAGGGAGTTTTGGAAAGCGAACAGAAAGCCCAATAGTGCAGAAAGGTCCAAACTTTCAAAGTCAGTGCTGTCATTGCTAAAACATTGGAACAGGCTTATAGAAAATAAGGGTTTATGGATGTTTCCCACAGCTGCAAGTCTGCGTTAGCCCGTATCTGAAGGTTGTTGTTTTTTTTCTTTACAATAATGATTAAACAACACATGCTCACATGTGCACACACACATTATACAGTCTACTGCGCTATAAACCATTGCAGATTAGTCATTTAAATAGGCTTACCACTTCAGTACAAGCAATTCTATGCAAAACAAAAACACATTGGTTTATAACAAAATGCTTCGTGATCATATAGTTTTGTCAAACTTCAGACAACGTACAAAACAGTATTTAGCAATATTTCAGAGCTAGCGCGGCATTGTGATAGAGCTAGTTAGCTCCAGAACAGTTTACAATAACATTAATAACATTAATCACAAAAAAGATGAGATTGCAACCAGAGTTTCCTCTAGGAATTGTTGATGCTGGTTACGTTGTCCGGGAACGATTCAGTTTACCGGACAAATGGGTAAAATTCCTGTCATTGTCACGCGCCCGGCTGAGCGCGCGACATAGCGTGCGCGGCCACACACTTGTTTTGTTTCCTTGTTTGTGACGCGTGAGTGTTGTTAAATGTTTCCAACTGTTCCTCGTTCGTCTCCCTTGATTATTAAGTGTTTAAATACCCGCTTGTGTCCGTCCTGTGTTGTCTCTCGTTGTTAATGTCAATGTGTCTATGTATGTGCGAGCACGCCTGTCGCGGCGTGCTTTAGTCTATGTTTAAAACTCAGTCCGTGTTAACTCCAATAAATATGTTGATTGTTAAAAGCCTTGCGCGTGTGTTCGCCACCCCGAACCTACGCATGACAGTCATATGCTATTACTGGGGTTAATTACTACTGTTGCGCAAAACACTAAAATTTTGGGCTATACAAGAATGACACCATCAAGTAAAATTAATTATAAACGTTTAATGAACGTTTTTGCATACAGCCCACATTTCATAAATATAATCGCCAACAGGCCTATTCGGTCAAAATGCAACAAACTAACAAAAAATATTACTGGTTTATGACACGGCTGCTAATAACATTTTATTCTATTTATTTATCTGTGTTTTAACCAGAGTCAAATGTATTTTAAGAGGCTAGCCCAAACATTACCTTGCAGCGCATATTCCCATGCAGCCTAACCCTGCGCTCACACTGGCAGCGACGCGATACGACAAAGTGGCCGGAAGTCATTCATTTTCAATATGAACTGGCAATCTACAGCAACAGAGTAGTTGTCTTTCGGCTGCATGCCTGCGCGGACAAGGACTTCACATCACCGCCCGCCTTTACGGATGAGGTCATCACTCCGCTGCCCGCCTTCACAGACATGGTCATCGCTCCGACACCCACCTTTGCGGACGTGGTTATCTCTCCGCCTCACGTCTGCGCGGACGAGGTCATCGCTCTGTGCTTCAGGGACAATGATGTCTCTTTGCCTTCTGTCCCCGCAGAGGACGTCATCGCTATGCCGGCCACCTTCACTACGCTCCCAGGCTGCGCTGGGGATGGTAATCAGCCCCCCACGCAATGCTGGCCTCTGTGCATCCCCCCAGACGTGAACTTTGAGCCCACGGGCCTCGGGCCTCCCTCCTGAGGTGCCCATACAGTCAAGGCGGAAAGTCTGCACACCCCTTTCACCTTCTCCATGTTTCATTACATTACAGATTTATTCTACAGTAGATTGAGTTCA
>JAOUQW010000040.1:14951288-14973465 GCA_028565825.1 Olivaichthys viedmensis | reverse complement strand
AAATGTTTAGACCGAACGGACAAAGCCAACTAATGCATTTTGTGAATGAACGAGACGAAGGAATAATGACGTATTTTACGTTTAGGGCGGTCCTTCGATGTTGTCCGGGACGCATCGAGACGGATTACCGTTTCCACTACAAATGCAATGTGGCCATATGCGTCCCTGACCACATTCGAATGTGGCTCGAGTGATCGGATCTCGAGACGCATGTCTTGGCGCTGACCACTTGTGATCCGATCACTCGAACCACATGTTAATACCAGGTGGAAACGGGGCCAAATATAATGCAGCTGAACACCTTAAGCATGCACCAGGGTGGAAGTTAAATGACCCCTGCAAACCAGAGTTTGATTATGTTCAATTAAGCTGATTTTAAGTAAAGTCAGCGTGTAATGTTGTGCTTCTTTTGTAAATAAAAAAAGTCATTATACTGTGACGCCGGCGAAGAAGAGGCGTCACCAGGAAGCATTTTAAAAACAAGGAACATGCTCTTTTTATTGGAAAACACACTTACAGCCAGCACCGATAGCTTTGTGGCAAGCCAGAGAACTAACTAGGCATGGGGAAAGCCGGCGGGGATTTGGTGTGCCCACAGGACTCCCCGGGTAACGCACTGGCTCAACCCAATGCCAGCACAGACAACAAAAACCCAATTTCTGCTGAACACCCATTCCGACAAACAAATGAGTTATTGTACAAAAATAGCAGGTGTACACTTGCAGGCACCATAATGCCACACAACCTCTTCCTTAAGGGTCAGCTGCCCCGACAACCCAAACCACTACACAGTCTTAGTCCGGGACAAAGTCTCTGTAGCGCTGTCTGCGTCGCTCCCCTGTGTCTGCCTCGAGCAACCTGGTCGATATGACTCCGCCACAGCTCTCTCACCGCCTTTCTCGTCACGCAGGATGCATCGCTGGATATCGCCGACTCGCCTCCAGTTAGTTGCCCCTTAGTGCTGCGTGTTCAGCTCCTCCAGGGTTGGGGGTTTCCCCACAGAGGACCAGAATGGACTTGCCTGCTCGCCAGTCACTTCCGCTGCGTTAGACTCGCGCCTCGCCTGCCACCCCAAGGATCCCGTGAATAAGTTCAATCTCAGTTTGGTCAATGCGGTGCATACTGTCACTCAGGTCCAGCGAAGCCCCAACCGCAGTGAGGAAGTCCAGCCCCACAATGAATGGGTCCCGAGTTCTGGGAGCGAGCCAGAACTCGTATTCGCGTAGCTGGCTCCCCACCCTGACTGCAAGCCGCCTCTCTCCAAGTGTGGCTACCGTCCCGCCGGTGACGGACTTCAGGTTTACATTCACAGGCGTCCAACTTGCAGGAGCTCTCTTGTCGATGCACCCCGGGCGGAGGATGGAGTTGGTCGACCAGGGCGTGGCAGCTGATCCTGTTGACTGTGCCTGGCATCCAGAGACAGGCTCAAGCTCACGGCAGTGGCGAGCTTTGTGACCCCTCTTGTGGCAACGCCAACAGACCAACCGCGTCAAGGGCTGCCGGTCAGACACAACCAGGCTCAAGGATCACGTCAGCTCTCTCTGCCTCGGTGACGGCTTTCTAGAGTGACACTGGTGATGAGAGGCCGACATGGCGCTGCAGGTTCGCTGGGGACAATGTGTTGAGGAAGGCCTCGAGGGCTAGCTTGTGCTGTACCTCTTCAGAAAAGCGAGGATACGCAGCACGGCAGCCAATACCCAGCTTTTCCCCTTTTCTCTGTGCCGGCTGCGGGGGCGCCGAATTCGATTTCGTTTCTGGAATTCAACAACCCTAATGATGGCAACACTTTGGGTATTATTACAGATCATAAATAGAAACATGTTGCCTAAAACAGAAAGTACTTAGTATTCCAGCCTTCTTCCTCATGAAGAACATTAGTTGTATTTCGGGCCCTGGGTACACATCAGTTGCAATAAAGAAAGTAGCTGAGTCTGTTGATTCTACTTTATAGGTGCAGGGGATTACACTGTCTTATGATTTCCCAAAGGTCCTGTAATGCCATAATGCAGCTGAACTTGCAAGAAACAGGAAAGCAGAACATTCAGTCCAAACCAGACATTTTACACTGACTGGGTGAGATGGTGAAAATTTTGTTTGTTTTATCGTCATTTTTTTATGCCCAGTCAAGAATTTACTGTGGCATTTTTAACAAGATCATAGATCGTATCTGTAGATCATAGAGCATAAGTCTGCGTTTAATTCTGTGTTGGGGGGTCAGTATAGGAATCACAGTGCTTTTTTATTCATGGTACCCACTATAAGTAGGTAACATAATCACAAATCAAATTGTCATGTTTAGTACTTGGTAAATTGTTCGCAGTTGATTACTTTGCTGAATTCTGTGACTCACAGACACCGACAGTAACGTAACAAATGCTCCGAACTCGGGCAGCACTTGGAGGCAGGAAGGCATCCAGTAACGTCTGAAATTAGTGGCATATAAATATAATATTTGAATATATAATGCTGCCTTTTAAGAAAGTGTAAAATCACTGTAAGCAGTTAAGATATTTTGTACACTGCATCAATACAGACAAGTGATCCAGTTCCACTGGCAGTCATACATATTTCCACACCAACATATTTCACTTGGATGATGAGATTGGTATGATATATTTTTTTCCTCTTCATTTTTTTTCTTATCATTACGTATCATCACTCTGGTTAAGCTTTGTCTTATCTGTCCCCAAGATAGATAGACTTGCCTACAGGCTTTTTATGTATTTTTAGAAACTTCTGTTCTTGAGGCTTGAGGTGCTTCGCATCTGAGCTTGTGCTGGTTTATTCTTCTATTTATCTACAATTCTGACACATTTATGCAACTTGCAACGCTACAACCTGGAGAGTGTTCTTTAATTGTTCAAAAGTTTTTCTTCTTGCTCGATGGGTAATTTCGGTCATCCATTTCACTTCAACCCTTCAAGTAGTACAACACATCCCTCACAGATAACTATATCTCTTGACCCCAGTTCACTAAAATTGTCTATTAAATGAGAAATTAAACCGTTTTTTATATTTTGTGAAATATAGTCTTTAATATAAATAGTAGATTTTTTGAAGAGGCTTCATGCTGATATTTAATTTCCAGTACAAGTAGAGTTAACAACGGAAGAGTACTTCATGTTTTAATTAGATACATTTTTCATTGCCTGACTGGCCTTTACATTTTGGCTCAACAATCCTCTTCAAACCCAATTAAAGATGAATAAATCTGATCTATCAAACTTAAAAATGTACTTAGGTATTCATTTTAGACACATTTTAAACTCTATGGCTGGTTTCAGTTTGACAATCATTGATAAATTGTTTATATTGTTAAGATTTAGTCCCAGTCTGTGAGATGCAGTACACACATTTTGTAGTCAAAATTATATTAGGAATCTGACTGTAGTTACTGTCATGTCAGTCTCTACTGCCCTTGTTGCAGAAATTAAATTTCTGTTTTCAACGTCCAAATGAAAAATTAGGCCTGAATCATATGCTGTAGTACATGAATACATATAGTATACATCAAACTCTGAAAAGAATTACTCTTTAGGTTAAAATATCACAGCATCACCTGAGAGGATTAAACAATTCTATTTATGACAATATACAATTGCACACATTTATTTAAAAGCCACTTATCTCTGCGTAGTAGCTATTTTAAAATGATGGTATTCTTTTTGATATATCAGATGATCTTACATCCCCAGCAGTTTTTGTCTTTTTGATTTCCAGGCACGTAAGTCACACCGATACACTGAGTTGCCAGTTTATTAGTTATTCGATCATACACATCCATGCGCGCTACCAGTTTATTAGTTATTCAATCATACACATCCATGCACGCTACCAGTTTATTAGTTATTCGATCATACACATCCATGCGCGCTACCAGTTTATTAGTTATTCGATCATACCCATCCATACGCGCTACCAGTTTATTAGTTATTCGATCATACACATCCATGCGCGCTACCCATTTATTAGTTATTCAATCATACACATCCATACGCACTACCAGTTTATTAGGAAGACAATCCAACTTGCAGCTCTCTGCATATACGGCTTTCATGCCCAAAAGGCCTGAATTCGGTTATTTCTCTTTTATAAGCTCACCACCATATGTTTTGTTCCCTTAAGTGCATCACCTGCAGTATGTGCAATAAATATATGTGTATTAACCACCGCTTCGTAGCAACATTAATCTTCAGTTTAAAGTAATCTTGAGAGAATGATCTAATCTTTTGAAAAATTAGGTTTCCCTGGATTGTTTGGGCTCTCTTTCCATCATAATGATGATGATGATGATGATGATAGTAGTAATAATAATAATAAATTGACAAAAATGATTAAATACACCTATGCAGATAAATGCACCTAGCTAAAGGCCAGAGTAAATAAAATTTAATCTAAAATGTTGACTTGCCCTTTCCAATTTCCAATGTTAGCTTTTTGGGTAAACCTTATCTTTAATGTTTGGCCAGTTCTTGTTGGTTTTCTCCACTGTGTTTCATAGAACGCATAAAACACCATGTTAGAGCACAAATAAAAAGTATCTATAACTCGGTCTATATTCTGAAGGCTGGTAAATTTGACAGATTTCATCATTAGTGGCTGATCCGCAATCAAAGTTCATGCATTGCTTATAATATGGAGCAAAACTGGGCACCCAGGATCTATCCAACTCGAACCGACAAGGGCATGGTTGATATTTATACCCGCCTGTGCAGGACTGCCAAAAAAAATTGTGTGCTCAGGGATTGAATTAAAAAAGGTATATCAAGCATGACAGCAGAGTGTGTGCTGCTTTATAGGGTAAAGGTTCCTTTTTTTTTTATAGATATAAAAAAAACTCTGGGACATGAGTATGGGAAGGTGAAGGGTGAATACCTTCACCTCAACAACAACGCTGGAACACTTGACTGTCTACGAGGAGACCAGCTGTTTAAATTTAGCCTCTCTCTCGGCTTTAACTTCCAAGAGCGACTATAAAATCCAGGCCGTAGAAGTGTCAACTCATAAAAATCAATGGCTGTCGTTAGGCGTTAATTTGCTAAAGTCGAATCTGAAACCACAATGTGAAGGAAAAGAGGATGGTGCTGTATGAAGCTTCGCTTCAAATAGCTTTACTTAATTAAATTGTCTAAAACATCATCGAATATAATTTCGGTAAGCCTATTCTGTAACTTAATACTCCAAAATGGTCCTCAGATTGACTTAGCTGTTACGGTTAATTTGGTGTTATTCAATAGCAGACGGTTCTGGGCCAATTCCGGCTTTTGTCTGCCAGCATTTGGTAAATTACTGGACGGATTTTTAGATATGCAGTCCAGAACAAATTATATTTGTGAGTCAATTCTGGCGTGAATGATTAAAGGAAGAGGGCCCCAGCACAATAATATTGAAGATCCGCTTGGTTTAATAATGTTTTTGTTCTTTTGGCTCATGTCTGGCATGTTAGAAATGCCCACTACCAAAAAATAAATAAATACGAGCCACCCCTCACCCTTTTATTTTATTACATTATATTATCTTCATGTTCATCTTCTTCTTTGGACGCACTGTCATTTCAGAAAAATTGTTTGTGCATTAGTCTTGGGTATTATTAATATTAGTTTTCTAACGTCATTCTGAAGAAATACCTTGTTTACTGCATCAGGGAACAGCATGGTGCAGGGGTTCGGTCAGTTCTGGGAAACTGGGAAGTGGCTTAGTTTCTTAGTTACATCACCAGTGTAGTCTGCTAATTGCCCTGTGAAAAATGTTAACGTTGCTATTAGAATCTCACCAATCATTAATTCTGTGTATATGTACCACATTGTGTACCCACAAGGCCAATCTTGAAGTTGAATTTTCATTTGACTGTAGCTAAGGAGCAGACGTCTAACCAAAATAGCTGGCTACCACTTGCTCTATTATGGCAATACATTTGGCCAGTCTGGTATTTAATTAGTTTTGTTGCCTAGAATCACACCAGTCCCAACACGCAAGCGACCTTTTATCAAATCCACCCAGCTTGCGCCTCAGTTCCGTAAGGAGTGGTGGTGGGGTGGGGGGCAATTAATTACCTATGTAATTAGTTCACGTAAAAACGGGACATGGAACAAACGGCATTTTTGTGTTTATTCTGGTTCCCCATGTTGGTGTATTAAATATCATTACTGCACTTACTCACTGGTGGGGATTATGATTTTTTAAATATAGTTCCCAATATTTAGAAAGTGGGAGTGTGTGATTTGGATAGATTTCTAAGGAGTTTACTCTTCACCCAAGTGAAGATGAAAGACACGGAGTGTTAAAAACACAGCAGGACGGATGGCGACGTGCAAGTTGCGCATTTCACAGAGTCGATGTGGATAGAAACGTTGGTTAAAATGGAAACCTATTCAAAAAAAGCTTCATCAACACTTTTTGTGCGAATTGGCCTTCAGACGTTTTATTAATTATATGATATTCTGTGTGTAATGACATTCACATTTAGTAGCCATAACTGAGTTGTTTGTTCTATTTTAGTAATTGGTGAAGTAGCCAATTTATGTTGAAGTAGGGTATATAATAGTGTACCAATATAAATAGCGTACCAAACCGTGTTGTCGGAAATGGGCCAGGTTTTTTTTAATCCTTCGTTTAAGTTAGGAAAATACCACTTTGGAATTGCATTTGCGCAATTAGAGGGGGTCTTGGCAGACAATAACGCAAGCGCAAATTTGGACCGAAGTGTGTTTGAAAAATACATCCAGTTGCCTCTCACCACCCATGTCAGCGCAGGTGCTTCAATTTCTACTAATGACGAAAATATCATCTGAGCGAAAACAAGAAAACTAGCAATGTACCAACGTTATACCAACAAATTACTCTTGTGCCTGCATGAAAATAGAACCCTGAATGTTATCGATTGTGATCAATATTGTTTTATGTTGTGGTCAAAGTAGCCTTTAATTGGAAGTGAGGAGTCAGATGGAGGGGGGGGGGCAAGCATACAGAGAAAGATTAGAGAGTCATGACCACATTGATTCATGTCCATACTAATTACTGACCATGCATTTTGTTCAACACTCATAAATGTGAATTACTTTGGGAATTAATTGATGAATGTTAGCATGTGATTTACTGTGATATTGTATTGATGGGAAAATATTCATCATTTGAAAGAGATTGTTTCAATATGATTTCACCTTCCCTGTCTGCTAGATATTGCTCAGTTGGCCATTTCCGATGAGAAGCTCATTGTATCGTGCCATCTGTAGTTCGATATACAGTCTGGTGATGTATAGCGATGTTCATTCTCTCTGTAGCTACTTTATCTTCTCTGCTATATGGTATTTGGCATATGCGGAATCCCATTATATCCACATGGGACAAAAGTAATAAGCCAGAGTCGGTTGTGGCTGATGGCCAAGATGCAGGGAGAAATTAGAATGATGGCTCTCCTCTGCTTGAGATAATAACGGCTGCTGATTCTGGACTTTTCTGCCTTTCAACGCGACAAAAAGAGTAAGGATCCATTTTGTAATTACCGAGGAGAGTGCACTTGTCTGAGTCAGCCACTTTCGTGGATTTGGGCGTGGATCCAGGTCCTACTGGTGTGAGAAGTTTGTGTATGTGTGTGTGTGTGTGTGTTTGCTGAGATCTCTGGTGCTCTGGTGAGTGAACCTCCGCCCCACCTGCGGTTCCTGGTTACTCTAAGTGGGACAAATGAGTCTGGTTGTACTGTGTATATGTTACAGGAGATAAGAATCTCAATGAGTTCGTTTACATGTACAAAATAATCCTATAGCTGTAAAAAGAAAAGAAAAAAGAAAAATTTAACAACAATACATCCATGTTTACCTACACTTAATAATGGTAACTTTTTCACCATTTCAAAGTTGTTATATTAGGCTAAAGTCCAATAAGGGCTTTATTCTGGTATATACTGTAGACAATGTAGCACTCTGTTTACATGACCACTTAAATAAAATCAGATAATGATCATATTATTAATGTGCATGTAAACATACTCAGTGGTTACGATTACTGCTGTTTCACTCCCATTAAAAAGCTAAGATAAATATACAAACAATTATATTTTATTTTACATAAATTTTTTATATTACTTTCTAAAAATTAACTACTGTGATACATAGATTGAGGTTTTGTTGCGAAAGGCCCTTGATTTGTATATTACTGTTATTTTGTAGTGTGCTATAGTGAATGATGGCCTACACATTACATCACAAGGCTTCTTTATTATCTTTATTATCTTCTCTAGCACAAACTGCATCATGAAGCAGTTCAGAAAATGTGTATGTTCCACCCTCATGTGTTTGACTCGTACAACAGGTTAATATTGATTGATTGATTCAGGTCCAGGTATTTATTCTTTACTGTTTATCAATGTTTCAGATCCTATTTCCAGAACGGCACTAAATTTAATTGCTCATTAGTCAGCACTCTGCATTGCACACTTTAGACTACATAACAGATCTGTAAATACTTTGAGTCTGCATTCAAACTCAGTATGCTGTTGGTGTCACCGAACCACCTCGGGAGTTTTCTCCACAATACTTTGACAAGTCAAAACTCATTATGCTTTGGTCTGTAGAAGCTCTTAGCTCTCAAATTGCAAAAGGTCTGAGGAGATTTAAAGGGACGAATAAATGGAAAAAAAAAATTAAGGGCATGCCCTTCACATAATCAAACCTTGCAGTAAGGGACATTGTCGCAGGCAATAAAAAATATATAGTATATTAATCTTTAGTATATAGTATAATTACACACCTAACTTCAACAATATTTGAGTAATGATTGCACCAGCATGGTCAATAAATAATATTTAGGTTGAGAAGTTTTAAATCAAACTGATGGACATTTTTAGGGTGCAACATTTATTCTTGGTTGTGGCTCATGATTGTGCTATATTCTAGTGTAACAAAAATGGTTGACATGGTCAAAATTTGATGTATTAAGCTTAAATTTGCATGTGCATAACATGCATATACAATATACACATCATTTATCTTGCATTGTCTTGCGTAAAAAGTTGACACCCTAACAATGTACTCTGGTACATCCAAAATGGTTTATAACTCATTAACTAAAATAATACTTATTAGGCAATGTTGGGCAAGCTACTTTAAAAGTGGTTAGCTAAAGCTAGCTCGGTACACTACACGATGCTTCCCGAACTCAGTACAGAAAATGCAGTTACTTAACTAACTAGCTAACAGATTTTCTAGCAACACTACTGTTCCATTAAATAGTTAGGCTAAACACTGAGATGCAATCAATTCTTCAGCACCGTCAACTTTGTGCAGCGTCAGCTTTCAACATTGACATTTTGCATACGAAAAGTTGATCCTACGAGAATCTCGAGTCACCTATTGACAGCATCAACTATTTTCAACTGTTTCGTTCTACGGTATACAAAGATTATGCATGGGATGGCAGCTCATAAGCCAGCAAGTGATTTTAACATGTCTGGAGACAAAAAAACAACAAAAAAAACCAACTTCAAAAAAGGTAGGTTTATTTTATGCTCTAGTGCTTGATAATTTATATGTTGGACGTTTTGGTTTGCTTGCAGCAATTAGCTAGTCAGCAAACTCGCAACCAAGCCTAATGACATGAACATGGAAAAAAACTTTCAGCACTAAGCATTTCAGATTGCATGTTTTTGTCATCAGCAGTCCCTTTGGTCTAAACTATGAATTTATAGAACTGTTTATAGTCAAGTTGGACACAGCCAGCTAACATGAATAAGTTAGTTAGCCATTTAATAGTCATTATGATGAATTCTTCCCAGGAAATTAAGCCAATTTTGATCAATTAAATTCTGAATTAACCCTATATAACAACATATTGCTGCATGGTAGATCCAGCCTATTTATGTTCTGTTGAGTGCATGGGCTTACCTTGGCATTATAAATCGCTAGCTAATGTTAGTTAGAAAAGAATAGCAGTTAAATGGGTCTGGGGTTTACTATTTCGTATTCTTAGAAAAAAAAAATGTTTCCATCTAGCACCCTAAAGGGTATTTGGTTTTGTCCCATTAGGGGAACCCTTAAAGGTTCTATATAGGACCCTTACAACAGGGTGTTTTCTTTGTCACAAAAGGTTTTAAGTATATCTCTATCATGTGTGTACTTCTGTGATTTTTGTCAAATCAAGCACTTTGTCATGTCAATGTGTGCATTTGGCATCATAACCTCTTGTGTGAGATGCCTCAGTAGGAAACAAACAACAACAAGCCAATTTATATATAAAAAATGAAATTTTCTTTTATTGTTGGCTTTTGATGATACATTTTTGCAATGCTAATAACAAAAACAAAAAGTGGAGGAATTGGAATGTAATGGACAAACAAACTAGAGCCGTCTGGTGCAGTAATACTTTCTCATATTCGCTTGTAGCTTTTTAAGAAGGCTTGTAATTAGCCTACTGAATTCGTGTTGGACATTGATATATCGGCTGTGAACACCAGATTGCCGCAGTCCAATAAGGGTTGGCAGAAACTGAAAGAAAAGGATATATCATTAATCAACAGAATGACTTCAGGGGAAAAAGGCAACCTTGATACCACTTCTTTTGTAAGATAAAGCATTTCACACTTGGTTACATATGCATTTGCAATCACCAAAACAGTAGTTTAGAGTGACGTTCTTGGTTTTGAAAGTCCGACTGAATGAAGAGAAGTATAATTGTTTCTTCCACTAGCTTGAGGACTGTCAGATTTCCAGTGGGCTAACTCTTATTTCCAAAAGTCGCGTTCACATCTTCATTCCTCAGGCTTTGTCAAGTTGTGTAGTAGAATGAGAACAATACAATGCAGTTAGCGAAGGTTTGTGATACTGGCTTTAGCTTCAGTTCCTGCAGGCAATGGCAAGACATCATCTCACACACACACACACACACACACACACACACAGAGAGAGGAAAATCCCCAGTCACACATGAACAAAAACCCACCCATGGTGTGCACATTCACACTCTCTATACAATGTATAAATTATACAAACAGCCATACTTTTCTCTGCACTTCTTGTGTCTTCAGTACACACACACAAATGAGTAGTCAAGGGGAATCGGGAGCAGTGATGGCATTTAGAAAGGCTGTGTCTGCTTCTTCACTCTGATCTGAGGCTTTATGAGCTCTCTCTCTCAAACGCAATCTATAATACTCCCTCAGTAGCCTAATACAAGGCATTGACATTCGGTTCCTATTCCACACAGACACACACAATCTATCGCCAGTTAAAAGTAAATTTAAGTAAAATAGTGTTCCCTTTTAGATCCCCATGTCTTCCCTGTAGGTATTAAACAATATCCTCTAACCCTGCGTTCACACGGGCAGCAATTTTCCGCCTTGCATCGCTCAAGTCGCTGTACGTTGGTCGCTAGTGGAGCGTTCCAATCTTGAGTTACTGCCGGTTGCTATGGTTTTTGTATGGCAGCGCCTGGATAGTGCGATATGGCCGCACACACAACATAGCTAGCTACAGGACATATGCAAAACCACCCATTTAACCATAAATCAGATGGCTTCCCACAAAAATTAGGTGTCTTGCCCATTTTGACCACAAATCTGTTCCCGCTAAAAAAATGCTTGTGTATAAATGGCATCCATGCAGTGCATCACTGACGATAGTGTCACACCGAGCCGACTAACGTTTGCTCTTTGCGATCACTGCCACCTATTCTTGGAAAAAACACTGGCACTGTTCTATTTGGGCAAATCAACCAGCCCATAGTAGCACAATAAGTATCACTGGCTGGTTCAGGAGCTGCAACTGGGAACAAATATCTGGAACCCAAAAACACGTATAATGTTTCACAGTGAAAAAAAAGAAAGAAGTATACCACCTGCTCTCACCCTCATTGGTAGTCGCCACATTGTTTCAATTTTTATTTTGAAAAAGTTAAGCTCAACTTTTCCCTGCCTACTCTACGTCGCTGTAAATTGCCAGGTCTCATTCAAAATAAATGACTTCCAGACGCTTTGTTGTGTCGTGTTGCGGCCAGTGTAAACACAGGGTAAGACTTGGGGCTTGGTTAAATCCACTTTTTCCTGGTTTATATAAGATTGGTCATTTGACATGCTGGGTCTACAGATTTAGCACTATGGTGTGAAGCTTTATGGTGACTTCTCACATTCAGCAAGAATGTAACTTGCCTGCACATTTAACTGACTAGATTCCATACGATATGCTGTAGGCTTAAATAATGGCTATGGTCCACACACACACACATAGAAACTGATGTCATCTGGTCATAGAAACTGATATAACAAGAAAATAAAATTAAACAGTTCTCCTCAGGTTTTCTCTTTTTTTTTTTTTTTTAACAACGACTAAAATAAGATGAAAAAATTGCATACAATAGACCTTAGGCAGCATAGTTGGTCTCAGTGCTTTAAAAACACCTCTTGGGGGAGGTGGGAACAAAATCATTTAAAAGAACCCTGAAAAGACAACAAAATCCAAAATCCAAACTAAGATATGGAACACATCATTATTTTAAAATCATTGCTGAAATGGCAGCTGACATTTAGGCAAATAACTCTATACAAATTTCCGTTGTTCATTCCTTTAAGGTCTTCATTGTACAGAATTCTTATTTTCTTTTGCTTTTATGAAATAATAAACCCACAGAACTCATCTCTTTTTGGGCTGAAGTAGGTTTAGTGCCTGAAGTCATGAAGGCCTTTAGCCTCACATCATTTTAGGCATGGTCGAGGAAGAACGAGCCTACTGGACTTCAAGTCTTCCTGGGAAGATCAGCATGGGTTCAGTAGCTCACAATCCATGGGGCTGAGAACACTGGTCATTGACACAGAGATCGGCATCACCCTTATCAGCTCTTCTTCCTTCAATCTTGCTACCAGCGATTAATGATATGGTTCATGTAGTCTTCTGTGGACAACCGGGTGGATTCAGAGTCGGCCGCATCGTGACGGGACGAGGCTGAATCGAAGGCGCCGGATGACCGTCGAAGATTCTTCAGCCTCTGCTCACGCCTTTCCAGCTGCCTCTTGTACATGTAACGCTGCTGGAAAAGGTCCCGGGCGTAGTCATAGAGTTGCATGTCCAGCTCATTGAGCTCCTCAATACGCTGGATGGTGTCGTTGTCCAGGTCGACGCCGGCTGCCCGCGTGCTGTTGTACTGCACGAAAGGCCGGATGAACCTGAGGTGGAAGGTGCGCTCAAAAAGGTATTGCGTTTTGCGCTGGAACTCAGTCAGGCCAAAGAAGGCCATGTCACGCAGGTTCTTCTTGGCCGACTCAAGCAGGATCTGAGCGCGCTTCTTCTCGGGAATGAAGGACATATTGTAGCAGCCCACCAGGCTGAGGTCGGCCAGCATGCGCACTTGCCGGTTGTTGGCCAGATTGTAGGGGCACTCCATGAACTGTTGCAAGGTACAGCCCGACCAGTCTGTGCCTTCGTAGCAGGGTGGAAGCTCTTCGGGTGTCGGCGTGCGCCCGTCGCACATGTGCAGTGACGTCTTCCAGGTGGCACCCCGCTGAACATGTCGCCACTCGCTGAGGTAGCGTGACACCGGGTCCCTCAGCAGGGTGATGTAGTAGAACTTCCTGCAGAATGAAAGAGAGGGTTGGTTAACAAATCATTCACCTTCGTTCTGACAAGAATTAAATCTTACAAGCAAAGTTTTTTGAGCAAAAATAAGTGGCCAACAATGGGAGTCACTCATTAGCATACTCACGATTAAATTGTGGTTATTGATAGCAACTAGCTTCTGAGAACATTAGTATCATACGTCAAATGACTCCTCTAAAGGCTCCAGAGTGGCACAACGGTAAAGCTTCGGAAGATCAAGTTCAAATCAAGACAATGTCATAGCCATCTATAGCTGGGAGTCTGAGAGAGCGTAATTAGTCCTGTTCTTTTCCCGGCCAATCAAAGGGTGCCTGTTAGCTCTGGGAGGAAGCACGTGTTAGCCCTCACCCTCCCGGATTAATAGCTGTCATGCGATAGGGGAGACCTACATAATGGGTTAGGAATTTACAACAACTAAATTAGTAGAAAAATGGTGGAAAACCAAACCAAAAAAAGATTCCTTGTATAATGCCACGCTAATGCCACAAAACTTATGCTCTTCTGCAGTCTTGAAATATTAAATTAACCACAGGAACAGCTCTATCTGGCACTGTGGTGCACAAGAAAGACGACAGTGCTGAAGGGATACTTCGGAAAAAAATATTTCAGACGTCACATTATAACAAACAATATGATGCTAGTGATGCTGCCATTATTTATTTGTACAACTGATGTCCATTGACTTTGTACTCTGTTTTTTGATGATTTAAATAGTCCCTACATGATATGCATTTTAATTATAATAATAACGAAGCAGTATTTGTATTCCATGCCTGAATATTGCTCAAGAATACTGTTATAAGTGTTATATGACCATACTGGACACAGAAAAAGAACAAGTTTTTACCAGTTTGTGTAGTAAATTGTATACTAAACAATTTAAAAAAAGGTACCAATCTGTATTGTTCAGGGTACAAACAGTTACTGGGGTGTTACCCTCAAGGATATCTCTATTGTACCTAAGGTTAGGATGTTGTGTACCTTTTAAAACACAAAGGTACATAATTGTACATAAAAGGACCACTGTTGTACCTTTAAGGGTACATTTACATTAGTTTGGAGCTTGAGGAACTAAAATGTACCCGTACAGTATCTTTTCATAGACAGTGTAATGACATTTCAGTTTGCCACAATTAATGACAGAGACATACCATTTGGAAAATATGATATATGAAATTATTATAATAATAATTAGAAATATGAATTGGGAATAGTTACTGATTGTTCCTTGAAAATTGACATCTAATGGACTAGACCTAACAGCATTTAAGCTTCGATCTCTTTTCTAAAACGGATAACAATCTTGAGCGTGTGGTATTGCAATTTTCGGGCTTTCCGTGTTGTGAGCTATGAAACTCCTAGTCCTAGGCCACGTCATCCTTCGACAATAATCGCAATAACACGGCGCCTCTGTGTTAGCGCTTTATTACAGGTGGGCTTCAGGGCATACAAGATGAACAGACAAACTGACAACAGCCAGCCTACCTCCTGCTCCCTGGACACACGCAGGCAAACTGCGAAGATCCAAAGATAGACACATGTCCACAGAGGAAAATAAGCCAACAAAAACACCTCACAGTCATCTCTCTACTTTACACACACACACTCGCAGTCTTCAATAGTTCTAAGCACTCTTTCCTGCCTCACTTCTATCTCTATTCCTGTGTTCTTTAAAAAAAAAACACTTGTCGGCTGTGATGGGGATAAAATAAATGAAAAGGCCATTGTAGAAAAAATATATATATATAATACATAAGCTACTATACCTTTTAGAAATATGAAATGGAAAAAAAATGTATGTATATGCTAACATGACATGTTTATGATAAAACACACACACACACACTGCTGTGATCAAAGATTTACAGAACATGATGGATGTGGGCAGATAACGCGTGGTGCAGTTAATGTTCTCTGAGCCCGACCCAACGGCGACAAGGAATGGCTGGTTAATGTCACACACACACACACACACACACACAGCGCTGAACTTTGACTGATGACTCTTATCAAAACCCATAAAATGAGAGTAGCTCTGATATACAACAGCACCTCGAGCACAGAGAGACTGCTGATCGTTAATCTGTTAATGACAGTACAGATGATCGAGAACGTTCTCTCAGTCACTTCGGAATATAGTGGGATAACTATTCTCGTTCTCTCTCAATTTCCCTCTCTTTCATAACGAGTTCCCTCTCTTCTGTTTAATGACTGATCTTTTTGTGAATTTTTTTATTGTCCTCGTTTTATGACCCTGCATCAACCAACATTGCTGGCTTTGACTAAGAAAAATCCCTATATTGACCACTTGGTGGCACTATATACACAGAATTGATGCATCCTGTCCCAGCCAGGGGAGAACCACAGTTTAGTGCATGCAAGCAACGCTCTTTGACACTACAGTAATACGTAGTGCTGTAAAGAGAAGTACAGATGATCTATAAAGTGTGTGTGCGCAGTGTGTGGGTGTGGTTCAGCGAGCAAATAAAAGATGGAGGTGAGGGGGAGAAACGGACAAAGGAATGAGGATCATTGTTCTAGCTGCAGTACAACAACAACAAAAAAGGCACAAGCATGTTTCACCCACACACACCTACACATTCTAACACACACAAGCACATGAAACAAAACAAGCATAATAACTGTTAGGTTGCATACATGCAGAGGATTGGGTCATGGTCTCACACACACACTCTCTTTTGCAACCAATAAAGCATATTTAGATACCCGGGCACTGCCTGTAATACCCGTGTGTGTGAGCTATGGTGTATTATGGGTAATAAAAAGGTGACCCAACCGCCACTGAGTGTTCACTATGGCCAGTATTAATATCTTCATTATCTTGACCTGTTACTGCAATACTAATACAGATATGGACTCTCACACACACACAGACTAACACTTCCACTTAGTCAGCCAGTTTGTGGGTGTATTGTGTGTTGAACTGCCAAAGGCTCGTTTTTTTTGTAGTAACACCTATAAATAATATAATGATCTTCTTGTCCAGAATCGCACAATGGCTCCTTTTTTTTTTAAATAGCACGGATTTGTTGCAGATGTGACCTGCAATTCAGCAAACAAAGTAACACTAGATTTTTCTTCAACTCACTGCATTGTGTGTGTGCCTGTGTGTGTGTGTCGGTCCATAAATATCAGTGGCAGCGCTCGCTCTTAAATCTGGATCGGAGACTCGAGGGAAATCTGCGACTCTTCCCAAAAGTGTTGTCTCAAATTTACGAGCGCAAAAAAGAAAGCAAATATCTGACAAGAGGGAACCCACAGAGGTTCCTGCAACCCCATTTCACTCTTATACACGCAGTTGCTGTGGGGCTACCAGTGGGTTTGCTTCCGTTTAGCACATTCTTTTCAGAGCAACTCACATTCCTTTAGCTTCATCACTCAATGATAGTGTCTGGCTCTTGGCCTAAAGACGATTCTGCAGGTCTAAACGGAATTCCTTCCGAGGCTCTTATTGGGATAAACAATCTTGAGTGCGCAAGCAAGTCTGTAATTACATTAACCGAGAGCCGTCTGAAGAAGTGCATGGCTTGCAGTGCATTAGGAAATGGAGGGGCACATTAACATTAGCTCGGGGATGAATGCGTCCTGCTCGAGTTAATGGTCGGCGTCAGTCAAACGGAAGAATCCTGCAGGGGGCGAACAGGGTAGCGGGGTAGTCTTCCCCTCAATGATTTGGTCTGCTTTTCTTCACTCACACACACATAAACCTCTTTCCGGCCAGGTTAGGGGCACGGTGGTTGTTCCTTCCTCTAGAGGACTGTGGAAAAAACCCTTTCCTTCAACAAGAAAAGCAGCCCCTCGCTCTCCGATTTCATCAGCTAGTAACCGAGCCATCAAAACCAAAAAACTATTTGAACATTAGAGAAGATTAGAGCAAAATTACAGCTTCCAGCTTGGGAAATAAAATATTAATTTCACAATTAATCCCCCCCCCCCTTTCTTTTGACCTAACAAAACCCAGTAGACAGAAAATAATTGAAGCCTTTTGTTAGAGTTTCATGTTTCATAAATCCATAATTGACCATTAAAAAAATCACTAATATATTAAATAATAAAATAATTCATAGTTGATGTGTAATATGGGCTATGCATGAAAAAAGATCACAGAAAAACAGAAATGTATCCAGGATAGTAACTATTTATTTTTGGAGTCAGTTTGACCCCAGAGAGAACACAAGAGAAAAAAAGAGGCAATAAAACAAAACCAGAAAACTAATCTAACAGAAAACTACCTATGACTACCAATGCATCCAACTGCATTTAATCATGTTTTGTATTGTAGCTGGGGTCTTCAAACCATTTGTATAAGCAGTTCTCATTAAATTAGGAAAAAGTCATTAAGTATCAAGCTGATGAAACAATGTTAAGAATGTTTGAGCTGTTAAATAGGGTATGGGGTCTCCAGGTCCACAAACCAAATATAAGGGTTAAACAGTCCAAAAATGCTAACATCACTAATAATGAATGAACGCTAGCAATGACCCGCTAGCTATATGCTAATGTGGCTCCTGGCCTTTATTTAGCTAGGTTAACATTTTTCAGGTGAAGTATTCTTTCAAGTAAAACCTTGTAATGTGGAACATTTTGGGTTAAAATGTCATTTGAAATTGAATTAAAGTGAGTCCAAGCCCAGCCACTTGCTAAAGAGACAAACTCCTGTTAGCATAGATGTCAATAGCTTCGTCTAGCTCGCCTTCCGCTGTGGTTTAAAACTGTGTTTGATGAAGAAGAACACTGAGGTAAGGCAGGACTGAAAACAATGAATGAAACCTGTGGCACCTCGATTTACGAAACACCTTCTCTAGAGATAGGCGTCGGCTAATCAATTTCAACCCGATGGGAGTTTCATCTACATAACAAAAGCTAATTACTGCAGCCGAATCAATCACCACATCCTAATTAGCTCTGGGCTGCGATGGACCACCAGGGAGAGACGCACACGAACACACAAAAACACACTTTTACATCCGCCCAGCAGCATAGACACACATTTTCGCACCTGGTGTTGTTTACATATCCAAACATGCCTGAGGTTCTACACCCACAGAGAGATATATTCTCAACCAGGGTGTCTTCTCTCTTCTTGGGTTTTTATTATTGTGAGTAGTCAGTCATTCCTGCTTGGAATGTGTGTGATATCCAGGATTCCTGTCAGTACTGAGAAAGGACTTGTCTTTTCTCCATTTGTTTTTACTCCTAATCAAACAGCACATATTTCAAGGCCTGTTTTTGGTTGACTGATGCAAGTTTGTCTTGGATAGGTACATGTTTTGTTTGCAGAGGGTAGAAATATTAATAATCTGACTCGAGTGTGTGTGTAAATGCAGGTGTTCTGATGGACTGAGTTCTCACAATACATAGCCGCACAGTGACCTTTTTCAACTTTGGATATCAGAAATAATGACGTCAGGTGGTGGCATGTCAGGAATGATTACACACACACACACACACACACACACACACGCAAATTTATGGGAGAACCCTTTGTCGACATGCCTTTGGGACAAAAAAAACCCACACATAATGGTAACGTCAAACATCTGGAATGTTTTGGAGGAGCCACTGGAGTTTAACTCGATGCAAATGTCCCATTTCCTGCCAAAATCTGTATTTTAAGAAACCTCTGCTTTGCTTATTTTTAGGAACATTCTACAAAACTGGCTTAATTTGCCTTGAATGTGTTTGACTTGAATACCGAACACCGGAGCACCCAGAGACCCCATTAGGAACAGTATAATGAAACCAAACAGCTATTAGTTATTATGCATTTGACAGCATCTCCAAGAAAAATACGTTTTTTTTCTTTCAATCTTGCCATGATACACTGTCTAACTATAGCATAATCATTACCCACGCACGTTATTGATAGTACAATGACAGCATCATTTCACCAATCCTTCCTCCGCTGCGCAATAACAAGCACCATCCAGTTCATAAATAACTTTTAACGATGGAATTCGATAAGTAGGCGAGTTTTGACAGCTACTGTATGAGGAATTGGATTGTGGGAGCGTGATGGAACCTGCAGGTCTTTTGGCCCCTCCAGCAGGTATCTTATTAAAGTAAAAGCTGAAGTGCCTGCTGCTAAGATGCCTGCTGCTGCCTCTTCGGAGTAATTGGCCGGGCCAGCGTAGGGCATGCCAGCATCTCATCAGAGCAGGTAAATATCCCACTTTACTTCTGCCATGCACCACACACGCCCGCGCTCTCACCAGATGGGGGAACTTAAGCACGTAATGAAAGCAGATAATGAACCAAGGAGGAGCATGCTATGTAAGTGTGAAGGCGCACAAAAAAAAAGCAAAGATCCTGAGAGCCAAATAAGTTCAGCGGAGAGTGACCAGAAAATGCTGAGAAACACACACACATATAGCTTCATGAGTCCAGAGGTCAAGTAGGTTCCAATGAACACCTTCTGAGTAAACCCACCCACGTACAGAATGGCATCATTTTATTGCAGTTGTTTAAAACAACACTTTCATTTGAAAAGTGTGTGCGCACACTCAAATTAACGCTGCACACTTGCAAATCTTTCTGTGGATTTCATTATTTTTGCAATACCACAGCCGAATTGTCAATTCATTAGAATTGCACAAATGCAGCACGAAGATCACCATTAAATGGTAAAGCGAGCGTCACATTGAACACTCTCTCTACCGGTTAAGATGATCTCAACGTTACGATGCTTTTGGGAAACTAGGCCCCAAATTTCGACCTGTGAAACTGTTCATTGGTCTGTCTGCTCTCAATTTTTCGCAGGAAAATTACATCCTATCAAGCAAATGTTGTCAATAGTAACATGCTCGATCCAGGATATCGCTCTACAACAGATTGTCAAGGTTGAAGGCAGAAATGCAGTTTCAAGACTTCAAGTCTTCCTCTGACAACCTCTCCTTTTACATTTCATCCAGTTCCAATCTCATAGAATCTTCCACTTTTCCACCTGACTCACTTTCCAAGCTACTATTTTCTCCAAACTAACAAAGCCCGAAAGCACATGCCAAACAGACCGACCCCCTGGCAGTGCATTAGCCACCTTTAATCGCCAATAAGGTCTCTAAATGGTCTCTCTTAGCTGCTAAGAGAGCCTAATGACTGACCATTGTGGCCTCTGAAAAGAGACAGGGACCGTTTGTTCAAAGTCGGCCTTTTTGGAAGTACAACACAGTGGGCCAAGTGCTGCCCTAATAGATCCTAATTTGGAAAGAGCCTGGAGTCTATAGCCCCCTTTCCACTGTGGGCCGAGCCTGGTGCTTGAAATTGGTTTCAGGGTTCCTGGACCCAGGGAACTTTTTCAATGGGCTGGGATGGGCTTAATCAAGATTTCACAAGCCCTCTAGAACAGTAGGGACAAAACTCTAAGCCATTGTGCCTACAGATCATGACAAATGGCTTACATAATGATTCTTTACTTCTACTGTTTCAGCAACATATTTAACCAGGAGTTCTCAGTTCTCCAGTCCTTGAGGGCCTCCCACCTCCCAAAAACATGCCGGCAGGGATGCCTAACCGGAGTCCAGCACAGTTTGGTGATTTTCCTGCTCTAACACACCTACCAATTAACTAGTGAGTTAAATCAGGTGTTTTCCAGCAGGGAAATCACCAAACTGTGTTGAACTCCGGTTAGGCATCCCTGCCGGCATGTTTTTGGGAGGTGGGAGGTGGGAAAGCGGATCACCCAAAGGAAACCCATGCGAACACGGGGAGAATGTGAAAATCCATACAGACAATAACCTGAGCTTAGGATCGAACACCAGAAAGGGCACCCCTGGAGCTGTAAGGCACCTATACCACCTGCTGTGCCACCATGACGCCCACATAACTCTTCTGTTTACATTGTCTGTATTCTGCATTATAAGGTACATTATTATAGCCATGGAAATTTCTCACACTATGAGGACTCATGGTAAGTAAGTCAGTCAATATAATGTAGTAAATTCTTGTTGATGGACTGCTTTGTTGTTTGATTTGTCTATTGATTTTCCCCTAATCTAATTGATCTTATGGGTAAATACATCAGAATGTTTACTGAAGCAATATAGTATACCAGCCCATGGGAAGAAAGGACAGACACACACATTTTACACACAAACACACACACACACGTCACCTTGGTAAAGATAATTAAAAACAAAAAGCTATTTAAAAAAATGGCATTGTAGTTTATTATTAGGTTGATCTTGAACTGAATGAGGAGAAAGTCTAAAAAACAAAAACAATTATTATAATAAAAATACGAAACCACTTTTAGATGCTTATAAAAAATTAATTGGCATACATGCCTATTCTCATTTAAGCCTTTTAAGCACACCTTCAGGAACTCTAAAATGGTAATCCATTACTTCCTGTATCCCTTGGAGAATCTGAGAATACTTGGATAAATTTAGACAAAAGGTTGTTGACTTTCGTAAATAAGGCATTTCCACCACACGTGAATTAAGGAGTGTCAAATACATATGATAAATGAGTTATGATGAATTTGCACAGTGAACACAAAAAAAGCAATCTTTAAGTCTAGGCTGAAAACCTACTTGTTTAATCAGGCGTTTTGTTAAATAGCTCTTCTTTTAGGTGAAGGT
>JAOUQW010000040.1:14938259-14951188 GCA_028565825.1 Olivaichthys viedmensis | reverse complement strand
AGTATTGTCCTTCGTTGTTTGTGTGTGAGCACGCCTGTCGCGACGTGAGTCTCAGTCTTTGTTTGTTTCCCCGATATTTGTAAAATAAATATGTTGTTTATCCAGAGCGGCTACGCGTTTGTGTCCGCACCCGCGCACCCGGAACACTTCGTGACACCTTTCATGACTTATATACATGACTGTTGCATACGGGACTGGCAACGTGTTTAATGTTAAAGTCATTCATACAATATGTAGCTATAATAATTTTCCCAAAGTAGCCCTGTAGACATTTTGAGCTTACATCAGCAATTAGCTTACAAGCTGTTGCTATGCTAACATAATGTTTGGCGGTTGAAGGAAATTTATCAAACTTAAAATAGAATATTTTGAAACTTTTTTTATTTTAATAACTTCCATTATATTTCACGCAGACATGGTGGACATGTTAAGCTTGCGAAGATCAAGTAAGCAACCATATTAACACCAAGATGAACAAATTATAAAAGACTACAAAGAATTTGTATGTCAAAACTATGAAAATAAAACTTCTTGTGAGTGAATGTCCAAAACACAATGAAATTTATAGATCATTGAAATTATTCAAAGCTATTTTAATTATACTCACATCCTACTATGTGGTTTAAACATGATTAGAAAATCTGAAAAAACAACAACAAAAAAACATTTGGCAGCTAGGTAGCATTAGCAGTTAGCCAGAAAAGCTGTTGACAAAGTGACAAACTATTTTTTTAGGCAAAAAAATCTCATTTGGATCATCATCAGCTCCTCTTTCTACCTTCCAAAAGAGGATCAGCACCCAGTGTCCAGAATTGCTTTCATGTCATCACGGTCTCGGGTCATGCAGTCCCAGGTGTCCTTGAGCCCCTGAGATGCCTACAGCTGTGTGCTTACATAATGCCTCGCTTGTAAACCATTTTGGATAAACACATATCTGCCAATAAATAAATGTACTGAGATCAGGGTGAATTTCAGTGGACTCAGGCATGTAACAGACAAAAAGCTTTATGGAGCTACATCATTTCTGCTGAAAAGCACTTCTTACCTACTCTAATCCTACCTCATTATCACATATCAGTACTACAGAGACGCATCTCACCATGCATCTGGTCACAAGCCCAGCAACAGTGAGCACTTTGTTGATTTAGCCTCTTGAAATAACAGTAGAAAAAAGGTACAAGCATGGTTGAGAGGAAAAGGACATATTTTTGGCTATATCACCTAAACCAAGAATAAACTCAAACAGCTATTACTACTTGGCATGAATTAAAATAGGACGCATCCACGTTGAACAGATTTTTTCCCTCATCATCTGTATGACCTCATCTACTTTAAACACTACAACAAAATATTCCCAACTCCCAATGTAACTACAGAAATGGTTTTTGCACGAGTTCTCAGTTAACAGATAATAGTGCATTGTCCATGTCCACTGTATTCTCTGAAATTCTGTCAAACAGCTGCATTGAGCACTGCAACTGAATGTTGAAGAGATCTAACTGTAGGAAACAATGGGGAAAAAAAGGAGGTGACAACAGTGCTACAAGGTTACTGACCTACACTGCATGCAATAACAAACAAGTCTCTATTTCAACTCGTACATGGAAAGCTGATGCAATGTTTTGCCTTGCTGTGAGAAAGAGAAATACCAGCATACCTGCAATAGTCTTTAAAGTCAACACCTTGCATCAATATCTGCCTTCTGTGAGCCAGTCATGGTAATCACTTTGCAGTCCGATCTAGGAACTGCCTCTCTCGATCTGCTCATTTCAATCAAAAACATGCCTGCCATTGGAATGGTCCTGTAAGCTGTAGAACACAAAGCAATAAGATTCAGCCCTCATGAGTTCATGACAGGATGCAGATGTGTCTGCCGAAGCACCTGTAAATCCAAATGTCTGCACCTCTTTTGATGGGCAGAGTGGCTAAAAAAACTTCAGGCTTTGCTTCATGAGATGTTTCAACAAACTGCAACCACTGTGGGCAGATTACAGCAATCAAACAGACTGTATTATACAATTAGAGATCAGAACACGATAAATGTCAATGCACGGAGAGGTCCTTGGAAAGCTATATGGGCGGAACATAAACAATATAATAGTCAATTTCATATACAGTAATAGACAAATGTGGCCCCACCCTGTATAAAGTATGAGTGGAAAAGAAAAACACACACAAAATGGTATAATATACGCAGATCCGATCTGATCAAATGATATTCTGCCAGTTCTTCTACAGCCCAAGAGTAATTTCTGACAGCCACATTAATTCACTAAATCTGCCAGAAAAAATCTCCCCAAGTACAGCATTTGGGAAAGGAGACGGTTTTATCCCTGGCTAATGTTTTTTACTGTGAATTGTTTGGCTTATAGCCTCTGGAAGTGTAGCACACTAAAAGATTTGCTACAGCAGAAACGCAGCCTTGACATGAATGATTTGAGAATGAATGAGAGTAATTATAGCATTTCACTAGCAAATAATGACTATTTTAAAAAGCCTTATTACTGCATTTCCTTTCAGGTCTGCTGTTTATGAATAATATGTGATCTTGGTGATTTAAATTGTATGAAGTGGGAGATGTGTTGTTGAAGAAGTTCTTGGAATAAATCTGATCAGCCATTTTGGCATTTTTGGACTGATTTAAATTATTAGTCTTTAAATTATTCAAGAATCCTTACACCCTTTAACTATCCAAAGGATGTGGGGCATGAGCAAGAGGCCCTTCCAGAATATTAAATGTAATGCCAATTTAGAAAAGCAGAAAATAGCACCCAGGATCTACATTACATGAGTATGGCATCATTCCCTGGTAATAATCAGGTAGGCAGGTGCCAATCACTGTGTACGAGTGTGTGGAACCTGGAGAGGATCAGCACACTTATGAAAAAGAAGATTATTGCTAATTACAGGATATATTTTGTTTACACACTTTGAAGATTGCTTTCATATTGTATACACACTGTTTTCTGAGTGATTGCTATGCTCAGTATAAGGCCACGCGTTCACAAGGGCTTTTTGGTATCCGTTAAAAAATGCACTGATATGCATTGCAAGTTTGTCGTAGGCGTGTTTTTGCATAAGTTGGAATCTCGTGACCAGGAAATTCAACATAGATAAGAGAAAGTTTAGATTTTAAGCACTGGATTGTACGGCTCTGGATGCAAGCTGACAACCGCGATTAGTTTAGTCTCTGAGGCCCCGCCCATGCTGTCTCCTATTGGCTGATGCATGTACACGTCAGTGTTCGTTCCATCAAAACTTAAACTCTATTGAACTAATTTAACAAGCGACGGAGCATAATTTTTACACATTAGCATGCGTTGGTGCGTGCTATCCGTCAACGCATCATTCTCATTGAAATCAATGGTAGTGGTGCATCTTTTTGACAGATACCAAACAGTGCTTGTGAATGTAGCCTAAAGCATAGATATAAAGTATTCATTTGTGCACGCAATCTCCGTTCCCAAAGTGACTTTCAGGCTGCAGTGAACTGCCCTTTATTTTGCACTTTTAGGTAGAAACGCCCCGAATTGGATATTCATTAAGGCAATCGCGCAAAACGGACAACACATGCAATTTTGCTCATGTGAAAGACCTCCGTAGACCGTGTTAATAAATCAGCTTGCACTTTTTTTGCGGATGTTATCAAGTTTGCCCATATTTTTTATGAATGTACTGTTTTCTGCTGCTGTAGTCCTATAGTGTAATTTACATTGTACTGCGACTAGACTACACAGTACCTGTTCATCTACTCAAATTAATCAACTCTGTTCAAAATATGTTTATTTGGACTCTATAAGTAGGCTTTTATGTTTAGGTAAAGCTTAGAAGATATACAGTTGAGTGCAAATGTTTGCATACCCTTACTTCGAAATGATGAAACCATTTGATGCAATTTAGGTTTTACAGATTTTCCTTTATTATCACAAGTAACAAAATGGTCAAAAAGTGAATGTTAAGATAATAATAGTGAAACAATCAAAATTAGGTTTCTGAATGTGATATAAATGTGGACTTTTATTTCACTTGCCTCTAAGCATTTTTTTTTCCAGGTCTTCTGCTGTTTGGTTTGGATTTTTGAGAATTTCTCTGGCATTCTTTTCCCCTGAGGTTTTGTTTTCTTCCGCTTTTTGTTGTGTCTTCATGTTTGTTTCTTTCATTTTTGAGTCATGTTTTTTACTGCTAATAATGGTATCCCTAAACACTGGTATCTTTTTATACCATTCACCAACTCTGTAAAAGGTCAATATTTTCAGTAGTTTTAGGTCTTGTGATGGCTGTTTTCCTGATCCCATCAACTCTGCTTATAGCAAACTGGTTGAGAGTTTGACCCTGATTGAACTTTTATATCTTAAATAAGTCTTAACAAAATAAACATGTATTGACTCTTGAGTCATTAGACATCCTAATAAGGCACATTCAAATAACTTAACTATAGCATGTCACTGGGGATGCAAGCTTTTGAGTTTTCTAATAAAAAAAAAAAACTGCAAATAAAGACTCAAATGCTGAAATGTTTAGGCCATGTTGTAACTGGTTTTCAATAAAACACCGCATTAAACTAACACTGAGTTTTGTTTTGTAGATAAAATGTAAAACGGAGTACATTTTTCATTTTTAGATTCAACTGTATGTAATTTCTAGGTGCTAACTGGAGTATATGTAGTCCACAACAATGTAACATTTTTAAGAATCTGGATTTTACTTTAGTGGTGTTTATCGGACAGAAAAACAGCTCACAAGAATTTAAACATCTGCTGAATGCAAAATCACAATGAGGAATCAGTGTAGATAATACATATTTGCATTTATTATTTAATTTAATGGCACTTACATACATTTCACTGCAGGAACTTTAATGCTGTCAGGTGGATGCTGGACTGTCTGGTGCAAAATTGCATGAAGTTATTACTGTTATCACCTGTGGTCATGAGTTTGTTTTCGTGACTGGATTTTTCATTGCCATTGTATGTACACCTGTGTGTGCATGTTCTTTTTCTTTCCTCTACACATTTAACAGATCTGATGAGGAAAGATCTGTAATTGGCTGCAGCAATGGGAATTAAACTATTTAAGGAGTTGCAAAGCATCAGAAAAGGGAGCTGACATTCACCCTGCCCACTGACCTGATTCTTCAACCCGATTCTTTCCTCAACTAGCTATATTGTGAAAAAGCTTTGGTGCAGATGTGATCTGTTAGCTAAAGAAAGTATGCTCTGTGAATTAATTCACACATACTTGTATTATTTATCATTTATTTATTTTATCATTGTTTTGTTTGTTAGCTCTTATGAAAAAAAAAGACAATATATCACCATCCAATATATCAGATTGTATAATATATTAGACAATATATTAAAAATATATTGTACAATATACAGATTATTGTTGCTTTTCATATATGGGAGAATATATGAATGATATAATTTTCATATATTTCACATATATTATAGTTTATATAAATAAATATATTGACAATATACTAAAATAATATAAAACATGTATTGTAGCTAGGCTGAATATTGCAATATATATGAGATACATGGTTTTATTTTAATCATATAAGTATGCCTACATTTTTTTTCTTTAGTTTTTTTCTTTCAGTACATTAGTTGTACTGTACATGGGACAGCAATTATTTATGCATAGCATTTCTGGTATGTCTGTGTCACGGTGTGTATGGGCGAGACGAAGGACACACTCGCGAAGCCTTTTTGCATTACATAGAACATTTATTAAACACTGAACTGAATATACAAGAAAACAGAAAAACACAAAAACAGAAGACAACACAAGACGGAAACAAGCGGGTATTTAAACGCATAGAAATCAAGGGGAGACAGACGAGGAACAGCTGGTAATATTTAACATGACTCACATGACAGGGAACAAAACATCAACACAGCGTGTGTGGCGCTCGTCGCCATGGCGACAGCCACGCTTTGTCACGTGCACCGCACCGCGAGCCAGTGTACCCGTGACAGAGCCCCCCTTCTACAGCGCTGCTCCCACAGCGCCCAAACAAGCAGTCCAGGGGGGGCCCCGGGCCCGTGGGGCCAATGTCCAAGTCCGGATGGTGGCACGGAGGCCGGCCCTGCGCTGGGGACCACCCACCCACCAGCCAGGGAGCTGCGCGATGACGTGCTCTGCCAGGGCAAGACGCAGCACGTCCTCCTCCCCAAAGCCCAGGGGTGGCACGAGAACGTCCACAGTGGGGGCAAGAGGCGGAGCCTCGTCGCAACCCCCAAAGCCCGAGGGCGGTGCGGTGACGCCCAGAGCAAGGGCCACTGTTGGCGCTCTCCCAGAGACAGTGAGCTCCCAGAAGAGCTCCGCCAGCCTCCGCGGTGTCGGGAGGCAGAGAGGTGTCGCCTTCCCCGAAGTCCAGGGGCGGAGCAATGACGTCCTCCCTATGCTCGGGGGCAGAGGAACGTCACCGTCCCTGAAGCCCGGGGGTGGAACGATCACGTCCTTGCCGGGGGCTGGAGGCAGGACGGCGTCGGACACCCGGGGGGCCACCCTCTGCGGTGTCAGGGAGGCCCGCCACACCTCCTGCGGCGTCGAGGAACTCTGCCATGCCCCCTGCAGCGTTAGGGAGCCCCGCCATGCCTCCTGCGGCATCGGGGCACTGGGTTACGCCTCCTACGGCGTCTTTTTCCTCCGCTCCTGGGAGGCGGGCGATCCAGGCTGGCATGGAGCCGAGCTCTGCTGGCAGCACCGAGGAAGCGGGATCGGGGGGGTCGCGGGGGTTGCGATTCACCTCCGGAGGGATTTGCGCGGCGCTGCAGTCGGGGCGACGGCACTTCCTGGCTCGGTGCAGCTGCGGCAGGGGTGAGCTGTTGTTGCTTGGAGAGCGGCTCTACCACGGCTGCCAGCACTTCGATCCGCGCCCACCGCTCCTCCGCTTCCTGGCGGACCAGTGCCCAGCCCTCTGCTTCCCCGGGGGAGAGGGGCTGCCCATCCGCGGAGATCAGCGCCATAACGGAGGCAAGGTCCTCCAGCCAGCGCTGATGCTCCGCGCACTCCGCCAGGAGCTCCTCCAGGGCTGCCGCCTTCGCGGTATGGCTTTCTGTGTCCATGTTAAGGTCTTCTGTTCTGTCACAGTGTGTATGGGCGAGACGAAGGACACACTCGCAAAGCCTTTTTGCATTACATTTATTAAACACCGAACTGAATATACAAGACACGCCGTGTCAGGACTGCTAACACACAAAACAGAAGACAACACAGGACGAAAACAAGCGGGTATTTAAACACGTAGAAATCAAGGGAAGACAGACGAGGAACAGCTGGTAACATTTAACATGACTCACGTGACGGGGAACAAAATATCAACACAGCGTGCGTGGCGCTCGTCGCCATGGCGGCCGCCGCGCTTTGTCATGCGCACCGCAGCGCGAGCCAGCGTGCGCGTGACATATACAGTGGTAATGGATGTTTATAATGATCTTGCGGTCAGCACAGATATTTGCACATTATATTTATTAGACCAATGCGCCACGCCCAGCGTACTTGACGCTTGAGTGTGTAAAATGAACAGTGTCGCGGAATTTATATATTTTTAACATTTTACATATATTAACAATAACTGTTCTATCTAAAGGCCTTTGCTGAGAGAATTTATAGTATAGTTTAGGCTACATTTCTTGTGGGTTAAAAAAGACAAATCTTCCAAATACTAAATAGAAAAACAAACGGCAACCTAACGAACTAATACACGAGAATTTAAATTATTCGGGCCAGCCCTAAAAAGAAGGCATAAGACCGATGTGCTGTACTTTCTCAATATTTTTGGCACAGAATGGCGTAATGTTAAAACAGAGGTTAGGTGTGGCTAGGTTTTGTTAGGAGTCCAATATCCAATCAAATCAGCTTCTCTCATTCTCTTTAAAAATGGTGTGTAGTGCAGCACAGTGACATTTTCGTAATGACATACAATTAAATTTGACTTGTTGATTTCATGTCAATATTTTATTAGTGAAAATCACTAGCTGGCTGATACACAACAAATGTGTTTTCGTGGGAGTTCACTAATGTATGAGCCTCTAGGACACAGCGTTTATATCGGCTAATTTCTCGTCTCTATGATGGCAATATGATGGAGAGGTGGTTAAATGATTGATTCTACTAATTATATGATGTTTAGTACGTAAGGACATGTCAACTGTCTAATTCACAATTAGGAGTCACCTAAGTGTGTTGTTTGTTATTTGGTAATGATAAAATAATCCAATCTGTTATATATTTAGTTAGCAGGTGAGTAAAGTAGCCTATTTCCATTGAAGTAGGGTAACAAAAATAGTGTTATAACAAAACCAGGTTGTATGAAATGGGACAGGATTTTAAAGCTTGCTCTTGAAGTCAGGAAAATTCAATTTTTGCATTGCCTCTGACCCAAGAGGGGGTCTCAGCAGGCAGCAATGCAAGCGTAATTCTGGACCGAAGTGAGTTTTTTAAAATACAACTTCAGCAATAGATTTTGACTGTAAACTGAGTGCTGATTAAAATTAGTTTACTGCCAACCAAATTAGCAATATGCAGACGTTAACCAGAAAATTACTTTTGCATACTTATTATTCAAGGACATTTAAACTGAGACAAATCTTTTTTTTTTCTTTTTTGCTGTTTGAGATGTCTTCATAATGCTTTTGTGCAATATATCTGAATATCTAATTTGTATACCATTTGTTCCCTTTTTTTTTTAAATATTAAAAATGCCATTTATTTCATTCAAATAGTAACAAATGACTCAATTGGTTTAGTCCTCTATGCGTTTTGTGTTATTATCCCTACTGCTTTCAGTATATACTAACAAACGTTTACACTTATATTAGTGAAAAATGATGTCATCTTATTTGAGAAATACAGTTTAACAAAGTTCTACTGTTCTACTGAAAACTAATTAAATAAAACTGTTGCTAGTGCACTTTGGACCCTGCTGAAACTGTATTACTATTGGATAAAGGAAAGAAGATATTGAAAAAGGCAAAATAAGAGTAACATATTTAACAAAATATGGAAGTCTGATTGTTTCTTCATGTAGAAAGGGAGAGCAGAAAAGTTGTGCTGTTCAGCTTGAGCCTGAGGTGCCTCACTGTAGCCAAAGTTTATCCCTTGTTGATATTCAATAACGATGAGAGGAATAAACAGAATTGTAGTTTACTACAATTTATTGTAGTCTACAGTTATTGTATGTGCAACTATAAAACAACTAAACCCCTAGCCAAGATGGCATGGCATGGCAACCTCCAACTACAATTATTACATAATGCCGCATGATAATGGATAACTGGCTACTGATTCCGAAAAGCAACAGTCAGAAAACTAACAATTTCTGTCACTTTCTCCAAAGTTTTTAATCTTTAAACAACTTTATTTGGTTGTGAAAACAAGCCTTGAAAATATAGACATTTTCTCATAGAGCTGCCAGATCCATTAAATGAAAACAACCAAGCTAAACTACATTTCATGGCTTACTTTCTATTTTTCAAGATACACAAAAATACAACATACTATTTGTTAGGCAGAAAAGTGCTCAGCAATATATAACTGAAGTGTAACAACTAAGGCAACAAGAATTGTTTTTTTCCTTTTGGCAATATCTTAGATAAATGAGAAAAGTGAATCTTCTTTTGGCTTTCTAAGTGCTAATAATGTCCCAAATAGCTCGCCATAAACAATACAATGAAGTAACAGGTGCAATTAATGCTCTTGTCGACTTACAAGGTGGACTCACAAACGGACCGATGAGCAAAAACTAATCTCCACAAACCCTGTGTGAATATAAATCAGTTGACACGTTTACTCTTAGCAATTTTCAGATGATCTTCACCATTCTAAGATGTTTTGATCTTGCCATTTAATCAGCATTGTACATAATGCTAGTGGTTTCTCACCCCTTGTCCAAGTCTTTCTTTAATTGACAGGAAATTAGTATTCCAAAGGATTTATCCCTCTTACATTTCAATACAAAAAAACATCTGCTCTGCACCATTGGTTGTCTGACAAGCATACTAGCGAGAGATGAAGTCTAGGAAGAGCATTCAATTGCTATGCCATGGAAAATGGCATCTTTATGCTCCATCAGATACACAGACACGGTCAGAACAAAAGCTGGATGGCAAAACAGACAAAGCGTCCCTGCTCTTTTAAATTCTCTCCTACTCACTCACTTCATCCCTCGTCTTCTGTTCATATGCAAGAGTGTGTAATACGCACGAGCAGACAGATGCCTTGCCTCGGCAAGGTTATTGATTGCCAGACAGGCTGGGACTTGCTTGTCCTGTTACCCCGAGGGCCTCGGCACGCAGGGAAAGCCTGTCTCTTGCCCTGTTATCATCCCGATGAACAATCCTGATAAAGAACGTACTGCAGTACCTGGTACTTATTTTTAGGGTCTCCATCATTCAACATACCCATTTATGTCAGCTTTTGTTCTCAAGTAAAGAATAACAGATAAACATTGAATTAGTTGTCTCTATGTGTCGACAGGAAACTCTTAGTACATAAAGTATAGAATTTAATAAAGCACCAAAGACAGATGTCGTCAGATAGCAATCAACAAAAAAACAAGACAGTAAGTGAAATATAAAATAAAATACAATTAAATAATAAATGATATATGGAAGATAGAAGTCAGTCATAGGGTTTTTACGACTTTCATGGTTGGAATACGGTTAGAATTTTCATATGTACATATTCAGAGGAAATAAAATCTACATTCGAAAGTTTAGGGATCTATGATCTACTTTTAGTCACCTAAAGTCGATCAGAACACGTGTTTCCAAAAATGTTTGGGTTAAATGACTAACGTTGCTTAAAAAGGTGTCTAAATAAAGACATGTAATTTATAGCATTTCATACTTTATTTTTTACATATTTTTTATTATGTATCAGTATTCTAATTCAACCTAAAAAAATTAACAAAATGTCCTAAAAGTAATAATACATGTAAGTAGTTTTTCGATAATTTTGTGGCTGTATCTAAAATGGCATTTTATAGGGCATCCAGTGCACTACATAGGTTCTACAACACCATTGGTATATATAGGAAGCATATCGTCGCTGTCCAATGAAAAACATGTATCTCCACTTTTTGCGGTTTTTACTTTTTCCAACATATGGAATGTGGACAAAAACCTCTATCCACCCATCGCAGTTGACATCTAAATGGCCAATGAAAAGCTGACAAATCACACCGTCAATTTCGGATTCGTTGTGTATGATATTCTCTATGAAAATGTTTTTTCGTGTTCCTGAAAAATTGGAATTTTGGAGATACATGCTTTTCATTGGACAGCGACGATATATAGTTAATAGGAAGCCATTTGGGATTCAACCAACTTTGTTAAAGGGGGCTTAAAAATATAATAAAAATCCAGCATGAAGACTTTTAGGTGGCTCCCTCTCAGGGTAGCCTAAGAATTTAAAAACAGCACTGTGGATAAATAGAAATTAATCTTAAATCATTAAAGTTTATGATAAAATTATGATATTTATGCACATGATTAAGAAAAAGACTAAATTTTCACCTTCCGTGGCGCTACTGCTGATGTTCATTCTGTCTGTGGCAGTATAAAATTAAAGGCTAATTAATATTTAAATACATTCAAATATAGATTCATTGAGGTTAATTAAAACTTGACTGCTTTTTTTTAAATGAAATTGACACTACACCTATTCTAAGATAATGATATGAACATATCAAATTCAACAATATGAATTTTGACAATAGTGGATAATGGATAAGTGTGTTTATGTTTTTTTGTACTCAATGTGCTTTTACAGGATGTCTAATGCACCAAGGTCCTCATGTCCCTTCCTGGCCTCTGCCTCCAACTTTATGGATTGATCTGTCAGACTCTGCTTAATCAAGCCGTGAAATTCCGTGGAGCTCTGGTGTATTTCCAGAACACAGCGCTCATATCTTAAAGGCCGATAATCAGACAAGCAGCAGGAAACGCCCCAGACCTTCGCTCTAGTTCTACAATTGTACTAAAAGCTGCCTTGCTTCTTACGCCTTTTTATCTGCTCCTCTGCATCCATCTTGTTTAGGTTCTCTGCAGCTCTGGTAACTGTTCTCTGTTGAAAGCTGGCAGTTACTTTGGATTCGTCTAACTCTCCCACACATGCTTACTCACTCATTCTTTTTCTCTTCCTCTCTTTTTTGTCTCCATTATCATTCTTCTACTTTCCTTCGAAGTACTGCAAGATGAGCAAAACAAGAAGTTGTTGAAGTAAAATAACCAAGCTGGCACTAACTATATAAAAGGTGACAATAATAAAGGATGACTGACTTCAACGATGTCGGTTAGCTTCTGCCATTTAAGCCTCTAACCTACCCCCAGGTCTTTCACAGATGGCATGAAGTAGATGCCTCAGGGCCTTGAGTCACTGCCTGAATCTGATATTTTTTACGCTGCATATTACACATACCTGCGAGCACCTGGCTATGGGGACAGCGGGAGGCCAGAGCAATTTTAACAGAGACCTCACTGACAGATTGTGTGTATATGTGTGTGTGTGTGTGTTGCCTTAATAAGAAAGCAGCTTATTGCTGCGTGACTCATGCTAGGCAACATGTCCGACTGATGAAGGAACAAAATGAAAACGGCTCTGAAATCCCACTGGAGAGTCGTGTTATTTCTAGTCAAGGAAAAAAAGAAAGAAAGAGATAGGAAAGCAGTGTGGCATCAGAGGAACGGAGGAGAAATAATAGAAAAAGCATGCAATCATTCTTGAAATTAAATAGAAAATTTTGCCGAAAGGAGGACTTGTGGGACTTTTTGAAAGGGAAAAGTGGAGCTTGAGAGTATTCTAATAAAATTATAAAATGATACTTCATGTGGACTTGTCTGTGTGTGTGTGTGGTACTGGGGCAGCATAATATAAAGCGACATTGCAGTGCAAGGAGCTGGCCACAGCAACCCATG
>JAOUQW010000040.1:14916480-14937722 GCA_028565825.1 Olivaichthys viedmensis | reverse complement strand
TGTGTGTGTGTGTGGTACTGGGGCAGCATAATATAAAGCGACATTGCAGTGCAAGGAGCTGGCCACAGCAACCCATGGCTGCCAGAGCAATCAGAGAAGGAGAAAGAAAGGGAGCGAAAGACAAGGGTAATCTGTGTCTAAAATCTGGCTCCCTATTCTCTGTCAAAATGACTTCAACCCTGTTGCTGCAACTAAAAGGAGATGCTAGATAAGAGTCATGGCAAAATCCATCATCTGTTTTATAGGTAAAACTTGAGTAAACAACAAAAACAAAGCTATAAAAACGTTCTTAGGAGGTTACTAATAAAACGACTTTGGGCTGATACTCTCACAGAGCTTTCATATAACCTTGAGCATGTAAGCTTATCTGACCCCGGTCAGGTTTACTCCAGAGCTGGGGGATAGACTGTAATGAACACCAAATCAAATAGCTAACATAAAGGGAACATGAAGATAAGAGGAAATGCTCAGATATGGTGGAGAAAGGATAGAGAGACACAGACAGAACCCTCAATTGGAAAAAGTATATTCCCCATAGTAAAATAACATAACAAAAGGGAGCAGGCCCATTGGGGTTGAATGGGGGGATTGTTGCCGCTGACAGATACAGCACCTTCTGGTGTTGGAGGAGGCGACAGCTGTGACCTACATACCGTGCTTAATCCTGGCACCACAACGCGAGCCTACTTTACCAAAAGATCCCCTTTCATAGTGAGAAAAGAGAAAGAGCACATTTACCCAGATTTGAAAGGGACTATGATTTGGCAGTCTGAAAGACTGTACCCCAAAGGGACCACAACTTGACAGCCTACAACACTCTGTCCCAAAAAACTGTCTCTTGCCGGTAGTACTGTGTTCCTGAAAAACAATGACTTGGCCATCTAGAGGACTGTACCCTAATGAACCGAAATGTCAAAGCCTACACAACAACCGTTCCCCAAAGGACTGTGCCCCAATGGAACCATGACTCATGGCGTGGAAAACGGTCCACTAAAGAGGCCATGATCCGGCAGCTTGTGGGACTTTTCCCTAAAGAAACAATCATTCAGCAGTCTGTAGGACTTTGACCCAAAGGAACCATGATTTGACAGCCTGTGGGACTGTCCCCCAAACAAACCAGAATTCGGCTTTTACCCAAGACTTTTACCCAAAGGGACCATGATTCAGCAACCTGTAGGATTCTGCCTCAAAGGAAAGATGATTTGGCAGCCAGAAGGATTTTCTCCAAAGCAACCATGATTTGACAGCCTGTATGAATTTGCCCCAAAGGAACCATGATTTGACAGCCTGTAGGACTATGGCCCAAAGGAACCATGATTCAACAGTTTGTGAAACAATGACCCAAAGGAACCATGATTCAACAGCCTGTGGGATTGTCCCCCAAAGGAACCATGATTCAACAGCTTGTGAGACTATGGCCCAAAGGAACCATGATTCAACAGCCTGTGGGACTGTCCCCCAAAGGAACCATGATTCAACAGCCTGTGGGACTGTCCCCCAAAGGAACCATGAATCGATAGCCTGTGGGACTGCACCCCAACGGAATCAGAATTTGGCAACTTATGAGACTTTTACCCAAAGGAACGATGATTCGGCAGCCTGTAGGATTTTCCCTAAAGAGACCACAATTCGACAGCCTGTAGCAGCTTTTACCCCAAAGATACTATGATCTGACAACTTGGGGGACTTTTACCCAACGTGACCATAATTTGGCAACTTGTGGTACTGTTCCCTAAAACGGACCAGGACTCAACAATCTCGGCTAACTCTACACCAAAAGGACTTGACAACCTGGTGAAAAATAGAAGCTTCTACTGTTTAGGGACTCTCCTAATGGCCTCTCTTATCCTTTTAAATAAGGCAAGTTTGTTTTTGTAAGTGGATTGACAGCTCCAGCAGAAGGCCAAAGCACACTTTTTCTTTTGGCCTTGATAGCTGCCAGCTTCCACGCCAATAACTGACCTACGCCCCCACACACAGAGAGAGGAAAACCACATAAGTGTGATATTAACAGTCTGTCTGTCAAAGGAGCACATAGTCTGGAAGAGGGCAAGATGAGAAACCCAGACAGTTCTAGAAACCTCCAGGGGCAGATGCGTATTCCAGGAGATTCACTGAGTCATTTCCCTGTTCTGTTCTTTTTGTGAATCCTCTTTCTTCCCTCTACTCTGTATCAAATACAGATTGAGGCTTTGAAAGAGAGCCTGTGGTGGCATACACCTGCCTACTGAGCTGTTCTAATTTACATAGAGAAAAGACTCTCCAGCAGCGCAAGACAACCTCTTTGATTTAAACTTTACATGACCCATTTCTTTCTCCTTGCTCTCTCTATGTAGTTCTCTCTTTCTCTGCGCCATGCTCTTTCTCTCATTTCGTGTTAAAGCTGCTATTGTCTTGTAAAACTACGAGTGGCCCTCTGAAAGCACACATGCCTGCAATTTTCTTACTGTAAGTGTGTTATGGGTGCCACTTTTCTTTAATGTTTTATCACTTGCTTGTCACAAAGATAGACACTCTCCTGTCTGATGGATTAAAAACAGCTTTCCTCTCTCCGAGATGAGTGGTGCTTCCAGCTGCAAAATTTCCCTTTCCTCTTTTCATCCCTTCATTTCACATCGTCTTATCTTTTAAACATCTCCCCCGATACGTCCATACAGGACGGTGGGTCATGTTCACGGGTTCCACAGAGATGCATGGCATTAAAGATGTATGAAAACACACACTCTCACACACACACAGACACACACGATGTTGACTAACTGATGTAATTAGCGGAGGTCCCCCTCAGCGGCAGGTGGCTTGCGTTCCTCTTGCCTAGCGATTAGATAATTGGTCTCGAGAAACTCGTTACTGGAGTCTTTTTTCAAATGGCCATGGGCTTAATAACTGAACTTCACCTCTTTATGCCGACGTCCCCAAGCTTAATCACTCCAAAACAAAAAAACAAACAAACACAAAGTTTAAAGGAGCCTCAGCAATGGCTATGCAGGAAAGAAAATGGGCAATGTTCTTTAAAGGCACTGCATGTGTGGATGGATTTCAGAGCTGGAGGGGTGACAGGGACAAATTTAAGGTCTATCGGTGATAAGTAACATAAACAGCACCAGTGTAAGGGCCACAGGGAAAGGAGAGGCAAACTGGAAAAAAAAAAAAAAGGCAAGGAAACATCCATTTTCCACAATGGGGTGTCTTAGATGGAGCTACTTCAAACAAACTAAGCTCATTGGGTAGGGGGCATGAAGAAAGAAAACACACATATACATATACACACACGCATATATACACACACACAGTGGAGGAAAAGGGAACGATTGAGTTTAATATTTGCAAGTAAAATGACTTCCAGGCAAAACAGTCAGTTTGAATGCATTACAGAGGAATAGGAGGAGACAAACAAAGGTAGACACACACTCACATATTGCGCGCGCACACACACAAATGCTGGGGAGTTTTTTCCCCCAAAGACTGTCAATCTCCTCTTTGTGCATTTGTGTATGTGTTTATGTGTGAGAGATGCAGCTCAGACAGGGAGATGATTAATTTGCTACAGACCGGTCCTGATTAGGGATGCGTAAAAAAGTACACATTTTCAAAATCAACTAGTCAGAGGGTTGTCTGAACTACTACTCAACGACTCCGTCTTCAGGAAGCCCTGCATAATAATGTTTAATGTATTATTAGTCTGGCTTAGAGCCCTGTCCCCCTGGATGCTGGTCTGACACGTTTTTTAGGGATGTGTGGATGCAGCACATAGTCCATTAATAGATAACATACATAAGCCTATTCTTCAGTTACATAAATCAGTGTAACATTTTACTGCACCAAAAACATAATATTTATGCTCGATAACTGCACTGCTGCTTACAGCCCACTAATGTCACTGGCTTCTGTGATCTGAGGCAAGAATGTTTATTGGATGCAAGAAGCCCAAACAAAAAAAAGGAGTTAACTGTGCTTTTTGAGCCAAAATACCCATCAGTGTCATCTTAAATGAATTACAACAGCAAATAAATATTTTTTAGCAATCCTGTATGCTATCAATGCAAAGATCCTCTCACAGTGGGTTGTGTTGCATGTCTGCACGTAAGACGTTTACCATAATTAGTGGTCGTATTGAAAAAAAATGAAAAATTATATACATCAAGAAGGATGGTGGGCTTAAAAGATAAAAGAAGGAGAAATCCTGATACAGCCACGGCAAGTATCTCAAATACAGATGGAATTAAAATATTAATAACAGTGCTCTCGCATAACGACTAATACAAAGTAGATGTTCCACAAGAGGGGCATGTGTGACCATATTGGCTTGGCTCGTTGCTTTTTATGATGTGTCAACATAGCTGTTGTTGAACCATGAAATGCCATTGTAGGTCATTTTGCAGTTTTAAGATCAAGACACTGTGCTTCCTCATACACATTAGAGGGGTGTGTATCTCCCGCTTTCAGACTATACGATATGCATCGAGATACATGGTATACGATACGAAAACAATACGGTTAAACAAGTACGATTCGATACACATTGATTCACTAGTGATCTGATACGATTTGATTCAGCTCTGATACAATTAGATTTAGATCTGATCCAATAAGATTCAGTTAAATTCAACATGCACTGAAGTGTCCTCGTTTTGACTCTGTAGGCAAGAGCCATTTAAAACATTTCTTCACTGTCTGTTTGGTCAAATAATTTTTTTGAACACTACAGTTGATCATGAGGTCTTGGTATGAAAAATATAACACCTCTAATATCAATGCTTGGGTGGACACACAAACAGACCCTCATTTATATCGGTCCAGTTTCTCATAGACAAAAATAAGAAGTAAGTGAGTGAGAGATTTTTATTTGCTCCAAATATTAATATTAAAATAAATTACAGGCATTAATGGAACCTGCAAGTACATGCAGAATACACCTCGAAAAAAAAACTGAGCCATTTCTTTTTTTGAATTTTTTACCCCATTTTTCTCCCAATTTAGTCGTTGCCAATTCCCACCCACTAGGGACCCTCGGCCACGGATGGCTGCGGCATCGTCGGGGCTCAAACTAGCAATCTCCAGACGATAGGGAGAACGCTTTACTATTGCGCCACTTGAGAGCCAAAACTGAGCCATTTCTAACCAGAAACTTCACAAAATTCAGACACAACACACAGTGACAGATGACCATTTATCTACAAGGGCAGAAAGACTGACTATTAATCCTTCTCAGAGTCAGTGCTCTAATATTATGTTGTCATCGTTCATACTGAAAGTCAAGCTGTGTGTGTTGTGAAGGGGCCTAATCTGTCTTACCTGAAAGGGCTGGACCAGTGCAAGTAAATGATGGGTGGAATGTGTAGGGGGCAGAAAGCCAGAAACTCTCCGATACCCCTTTTCAACTGATAAGGTGCCAGTCGGTGTTGGTTCAAAGAACCAACAAACCTTTTTAAAAAACTGTTTTAGAGTTTGTGTCATACACTGACATGCCCAATTTAAACTAATTAATCATAAAATATTTAGCCCTGAGACCAATATGCCAAAGCTGTGCCTCACTCACTCCTATACGTGACAGCACCAGAAATGCACTGATATCAACACATATGCAGACACACGAAACACACACACACACACCCCAAATGTCACCTTTCTTGTCTCTTCCTATATAGAGAAGCAGTAACTCTCTGCATGTTTCTTGCTCACACACACACACACACTGGCATTAGTTCTTTTAAGCCGCTTATTCATTTGGCAGAGGAGATAAGCTAATCCTAAAACCATATTTACACATGTGGGAGAAAGTAAAGTAATGCACACACACACATAGAAGACTTCTATAAACTGCCAAAAAAAATACAAATCTGTCTTGCTCTCCAACCGCTGTCATATTGTCTTTATTTTCAGAAACATAAAATAAAATAAAAAACACTGCTTGACATTTCCAATCTTGGGAATGTCCTTCAAAGACCACAAAATCATCCACCATCTCCGCCTCCATGTCCCACTAAAAAAGAAGTACACTTTGTTAAGAAGAGGGATGAAAGAAAAGGATAACCAAAAGGTAGCACTGCTGTCAAAATGCAATGCTGACAGGATCAGAACGGCATCTTCTATTTCAAGAGGTGGTGCACAGGTGCAATGTAGGAAGGTGAGCTCTTGGTTCCAAGGGCAGGCATTAGGAAAGATCTGTGAAAGATCTGAGCTAACAGAATAAGAACTGGCGATGAGCAGAACCTGTGGACACTCACAAGATTGGTGTTGACCTTTACATCAAAAGTCCCTCTAGCACAATGACCTTATTAACTTCTACTCTATTGCAGGCTGCATTAGCGTTGTTTGATCAAGCTAAGAACCAGGCCTGGGATTAAGTCTTAGAACTGGCATGCTCTGAGAGTTCAGGCAATTTGAAAAAGTGCTATCGATCACTAAGGTCTTATTTAAAAAAAAGTACCATCTAGGTACTTTGGTTTGTCCCTCTGGGGGAACCCTTAAAGGTTGTACGTAGAACCCTACAAAGTAGATAGTCAGTCTCACGGGTGCACACACACATTCACCTACACACATCTACAACGTCACACCATTAAAAAAATTTAACACATGCATGTACTAGAACCACATGTAAGAACCACAAAACATCAAATTTATTACATCATATAATCTATTAAGTCTATATATACGTCTATTGGTCGGTCTGCTTGTCTGTTGGGTAGCTGCAGTCGGGTTGGGGAAGGGGCTAAACTGTGTTTAATGTTTCCTTCTTCTTCTTCTTCTTCGTCTTATAATAATAATAATAATAATATTATTATTATTATTATTATACATTTTTCTTTCCTCCTCAGTCTTTCCTGATAGATGTTGTTATTGTGAATATTGCATGGTTGCATGGGGCAGGGTATATGGGGGGGTCTCAGGTGGTTGGGGGACGTGCACACACAAGACCTACTGTTACCTATAACACACTACCTACAAAAAACAGGAGAACGTACTAAAGTGCTAAAACCTATTGAGGAACCTTTTTTTTTATTTAATTTTTTTAAGTGTAATTCTTACAGTTAGGAGAGACAGATATGTTCAATATCTCCTGGAAGGGGATTAGGGGTGGTCAATATGGCGGAAATATCATATCATGATCCTAGAAGACAGTTTCACAATACATCAGGATATATTGCAATATAGTTTTGCTGAGGCCTACTCAGGAAGTGCCCACCAAACAATACTGCCACTTGTTAAAAAACAACCAAGACCTCAATATCTTTTAATAACCGAAGAATACAGTTTGTAAAAAAAATAAAAATAAAAATAATTTAAAAAAACCAATACAAATATTTTAGCATCCAATTATTTGTTATTTTGCATCAGTTAGGCCTGGGCCAAAACCTATTGAGACAAAAATATATATTTTTTTGACCAAAATATTTGGTTAAAATAATTCTATTCCACATATTTGTGGATTTCCTGGGCCCTCGCCCAGGCCAGGAATTAGACAACATCCCCAGTTGTCCCCTGTGAGGGCAGGGTTGGGGTCAGATTTCTAGGAGTACTGATGATACCCATGATACTGTCAGTAAAGTGTATTGTGATATTGATATTATATCATCATATCGCCCAGTCCTAGCATCTGATACAATCCAAATGTTTAGTATAGTAGAGTCCAAACATCTAGACTTATGTAGTCTATGATTCAAAGAGTCAAAGCAAGCATAAAACTGAAGGAATAGGAAGCCACTTAGTTCATAAACTTTGCACATCTTTAGTGTATACACTGTCTGGTAAATTGCCTGTACTTGTCTTAATGTCCCTAAGCAAAGGAAAACAAGTGCCTTAGAAAGGAAGTGCTCCCTCCCTACCTCCCTTTTGTGAAAACAGAATGGATTCTTATATCCTGTAGTTATCAGTTACCCTGTTCACTGCTAACTGAAAACAAAAAACATTCCTGATGTACTGATTACTGAAGGTCACACACTCGCAGATTTTAAGGGCAATTTCACCACTGCCTATGTCTGATGTCACCCTCTAAAGGCTATGAGCAAGTGTTACACGTGTCTGTGTGAAGTGTTCCAAACCGCACTGCTCCAAGAGATGTTTTGGCATAAAAGCAGGCCTCCATGCCCCAGTAACCCTGAATCTGAGAGATAAAGCATGCTGTTTACTGCAGTGATCAGAACACCGCTGCCTGACCGCAGGATGTCAACAGCAGCTCGAGTTCCATTACTGAGAGGAGCGGGAAAACTGCTGAGCTCATCTCCTGTGCGGCTTAACACTGGCTGGTGTTATTGAGAAAACGCCTAAACTGTGGAAAGTGGAGATCGGAATGTTGTTTCATCAACACTAAACAGCGATCGGCATGAAATTCTGTGTCCTTCCCCCTGTCCCTCTGCTCTACACTTTATCAGCGGATTACTTTTTTCAAGATTTTTTTTTTTTTAAACATGCTGATTTTGCCTGTCACTGAATAGACCAGGAGTGGTTGGCGAAAGGAAGAAGGAAATAGTGGTTTAGTGGTTCCTTGAACACTTGCCTGGGGATGTACAAGTTTAACTTGTAGTCTCCTTTAAGCACACGCCGGCTGAGCTGACAGATTTTAATGCTATCGCCTCATGTCTGCTGATACGAGCCACAGCGAAGCACGCAAACACAAACAAACAAAGTACTGGAAGTTCTCAGTGTACTGTAAACACACTTATCAAAAGAGATGTGGGCAGAAACCCAAACACATTCCACACCTCTGATCCCATCCCATCAGACCTTTTTGTCTCTTTTCCACTCGCTCTCTCTCTTTGAGTGTGTACAGTACACAGGGTTCCTGTGTAGAAAGCAAAAAAAAAACTTGACTGCAATCTGTTTCACACTGTAAGATATTTTAGAACGCTGTCATTCTGGGAGCATCGCAGACAGACTGTTTTTAGTAAACTCTGAGACGTTTACTTTTCACAAACTTCCCTTGCCCCTTAAAATCCACCCTGAATACTTACAAGGGAATAAATCAATGCAGGGAAGCCAGGCACGAATTTGAACAAGGAGCTGAGCTCTGAAATTGGGCTAGAGTATAAGAATAAGGCTCAATCAAGTTGTCTCAAGACACACATTATCATCATGTCTCCTCAACTCCCGCCATCTTCACCAAAATTGCACTTGAACACTGTAGCTGATGGCCAACGTGTATGTTCTACTCTTGCGTGAAAGGAAATAACTCTCCATACCAGGAGGTGGCAGTAGTGGGTATTCGTAATCATTAAAGAAAAAAAGAAAACAAGAAGACCCAATGTGGTGGAAAGACAAAGACTGTTTCTCAAATCGCTGCTTACTTCTGTACTAAATTATATGGCACCTATGGTCTACCAGTATTAGTACCTACAGCGTAATACTATCCTAACATACCATTTAGTGTGGTAGTATGTGGTTTGGGACGTAGCCAAAAAAAAAAAACAGCCACCATTTTCAAACTGCCTGCTTTGCCATTTTGCTGTAAAAATATAGCTGGCTACAGCAGATGAGCAGAAGTTGATAGATGAGAGTGCCGTTTGCTTGCTTTCCTCACTTTCTTTTATCTCCTCGTGCACTGATTCTCTAGGCTGAACAGCCGATCAGAGAATATCCAACGTCAATTCAACATGCTCAATTAGCACTGAAAAGCACCAACTAGTGTCAACAGATGGGGACACGCCGCAAAAACTACAGCCCTAACAAGCATGTGGTGGTTAGTGTTTGAATACCTTGGTAAGAGGTCCTTATCTGTTTTTGGTTTGGTCTTGTTTCAGAGCCTAACTGATTCCGAACCAAATTCTGCATATATTTTGTCCAAGGATGCTTTATGAGCTAGTGTATCCTTGTTTACCGAGCCAACCGTACATCAGATCCAATGCAATGGGCATAATTGGGCTTCATGCGCACATCTCTCCTCCTTTCCCTCTCACACTTTCTTTGCCAGCCTTCTCCTCTCTCGGCAGCTAATGAGACAGGCCGACCAGAATAGCTCCGAATGGTGCATTCTCTCGAGAAAAGGAAACAGGCAGCCCCTGCACTGAAGAGACAGGTCCCTCTCTTGCTCCCTCCTTAAGGAAGTATTGACATGGGCTCTCACCTCCTGCGCCTGTTTCACTCAACCGCCGTGGCGTCTGCAATGGCAGATCGATAACCTGCCTTAAGCTGCAGACAGACAGGTTAACAGGCACAGCTGAACAGACAAAGCAAAGAATAGATGAACAAGGGCAAAAAAAAAAAAAAAGTGGGATGCAGTATAAAAAATAATGCAATGGAAAAAGGGGAGCAGGTAGGGGGAGAGAATACAGATGAGAGGATAGAGAAAGTGAAGAAAAGTTTTAAGAGAAGCTGGAGGTCAGAGGAAAGGCTGGAGGGAGAAAGTTGGGTGAATATAAGACAGAGGAGAGGAGAAAGAAGGTGGCCAGGCAGAAAAGAACTGATAAAGTAAAAAGGAGTCCCACAAGGGAGTGTGGACGGTCCATTCGTACTTTAGATTCACACCAAACTCCAACATGGACTTAATATTGCAGACCTATAGCACTTATAGTAAGCTCCAGCACAGAGCAGTATCCCTGCAGATCCGGCTAATGGACGAGGTGTTGATGGCAAGCCGTAATTCTTCTTTAGTGGTCAAGTTAAAGAGAAAGAGAGAGGTGTGGGTGTGAAACCTAATCTCAGTTCCCCCTCAAGGCTAAAAACATTGCCGGTCATTTTATTTTTGCTTCAACTTTGGTGACGGGATTGGACACTAAATATTGCCTCATCTGAGCCCTATTAGAGTCATTCGGAGAGAAGCCTGTCATGTCTGTCATTTTAATGTCTAATTAGAGCCGAGAAAGGAATACTCCATGTAAAAACTTTTGAAGCTTTTTCGTGAATACATTTTCTCTCAAAGGCCTCTTTCTTCGCATTTCTTTGCTTGCCTTTCCTCTGCCACAACTGCCTAGCAGCCAAAGTAATGGTGATGTGTGGCCATAGAGCTTAATAATTTCAGAAATCAATACACACCAGCATTCGAGCTGCCGGGAAAAGAAAAAGAGATTTTCTCCTAGTTATTGACTGACATGTGGGGGGAGGCAGGCAGCCTTTGTGTAAACTAATGCTTATCTTAAACAGGAGTGGTATGGCAAACTGAGCTGCCATTAAAATACTCCTGAGTAACTGCCCACAGGTCATTCGAGCAGCACACAGCAATTAAGGTCATTCTTTTTTCTTTTTCTTTTTTTCCCTGGAAAGACGGTGTTTAGGTGAGTGAGAGAAGAGAGCTACCAAGGACCAGAAGCGATCCCACAGACAGTGAGGTTTTAGGAGTGGGCGATTTTACCCGGACCAGAAAAAAACAAGATAAAGCATTATTTCATAAAATTAATTTTCTGATAATTTGCAGCCTATCTTGAATGAGCTTATGGTTCGATTATAACACCCTTTCTCTCCAGAAGTTGTCTCTCATAGCTATTCCGCACTGTCAGCAAGTCTCAGCATGAACCAATTGCTGAGCATTACATTTATGTCACTGCATAACCCCTTTCATCTGTGCCACAAAAAAAAAAAGCTTAGCTATTTCATATTACCTCACTGGTTGACACAAATGCATGCCTGCAATTACGTTGAAAAATAACCGCTCTCTTTTTCCGAACTAAGCGAACGTGCGTGCGACGAATTGACACTGAATGGCGTAGCTGCTTATTGCAACATCAAACCGGAAATGACATTTGAGCGGAGGGTGGCAGGAGTGACAGTCTAAGCCTTCAAACAAAGTAGAGGCTATTGACAGGGTTCGACGGTTCCTGTAAGGACTATTTTGATTATGATTATTCAGAAGCTGTAAAGAAAGTGACAATGATAGCATTCCAGGGAGTGACATCTAAAGTAGAAAATGTCACAAGTGGGCCTCAATGGGAGACAATGGAAAAAGATTAAATCTCCTCTCAGGTTGGGGTGTGGATGCAAAAAGTACTCCTCAGAGTACCACAGCTTCCATCGTGAACTCTACCTTATTCCACATAATTGTCTGTTGAGAGATTGGGACAAAAAAAAAACCCACAGACTTAATCCCCCATATGGACAAGACAGCAAGAGTTTCAGTTTAAAACATTTCACCAAAGAGGGGAGGTTTTTGCGATAAAGGGCCCCATAAGAACTCCAAATAGAGAGCTAAGCTGTCCTGGAGCCCAACTTCGTCTATAAGGAGGGATTACAATACATTGACACTAGACTGCAAGCAATGCCTCTCTCACATCTAAGCCATCGAATGCATTACAAATTACATAGACCACCTTCCTAGAATTAGTATTGAGACATTTAGAATCAGTACTGCATGCGCTTGGCATGGAGCAAGTTAATATGAACATGCGATTTATGTAGTCATCAGTCATCATAGATATTTGGTTTCCAGACTCTTACCTGTCAGAGAGCAGGCGACAGTGTGATGGGAGGAATGAGGTGCGCAGGCAGGCATCAACATGAAAAAGAAAAAGAGAGAGATTAGTCAGAAGGAGTTGAACAGACCAGTGCATTGTGTACGATAAACCTTATACGGTTGGCAATTAGCCTCTTTACTCTGGGTCTCAGGGGCCCTTTAGGGGACCTTTTGGACCTAGCAGGAATAATATCTGTTTATTATAAGCTTCGGATGCTAAGTACTCCAGTACAAAACAACCCAGCGCATTAAAAAGAGATGTGTGTTTAATTCGGAGGCCCTCACTGTCCTACATTATGGATGAAAGGTTATATAACAAATCCAGATTAGCCTCTAGCACCTATTTCGACTTATTTCAACATTTGAAATGCATTTAAATATGAATAGGCTTGTCCCGGATGAGATGAGTGTCACATTTCTACATCAGAACAACCCTAAGCACAGATGTATGACATAGGCATTATGGGTAAAGCTCAGAGATTTTTCTAAAACTTGGATTTGAAGCCCCTAGGTCTCCACAGAGTCAGAGTGCCAATGTGAGCCATGGCAGCCGTGATTCTGTGCCAGGCGCTGCCTTCCCAGGAATGTTCTGGGACTTGTTGTCTCTTTTAATGCACTCTGGCAGCAAACCAGATAACTGTCCTATGAAAAAAAAATACGGAAAGAAAGCACAGGGCTGAATTATGGAACAAATGAAGAGAGGAAGGGGGAAGAGGATGGTATTCCCTCCTGTGTCTCTGTGAACTGAAGCATGAGAGAGGCCTGGCCTGAACTATGTATATAGTATGTGTAATGTGTGGGTGTTTGCGCTGCCATTATGCCTTTATAAGTAGTGTTGCAGCCCACACTACATCAAAATGTTAAACCCATACAAAGGTGAAAATTGGTATCTCTATTGTATGTAGGACAGTAAAAAGAGTATGCTGGAAGAAATACAATTTTCTGATGAAGCTGCAGCAGAAAAACATTTTAAAAAAATACTGATTTATAAGTCATTAAATGTCTAGTCCAGTGAGCAGCAAAAAAAGCTTCACCGTACAATTCCATAGAAATACTCATTATTGTACTTTACTCGTGTATAAATTTTTCTGTCAACTTCAACTTTTACTTCACTACATTTTCAAAAGCAAATGGCAATCTTCAAACCATCAAACTTCCCCAGACATTATTTACTACAATATTAACCTTTCCATTATGTTTTTCCTTTTTAAATAGTCCTGTCCTGGTACCTGTGTTTTTTTGTTTAAAAAATAAATAAATAAGTAAATTGCAAAGATGACAATATGTTCAACAATTTGATATAACTGGTTAATAGGTCTGCAGTGGCATTTTTTTAATACTTAATAAAAAAAATAGTGGAACCCACCCCCCCTAGTGCTAGCTACAACAGGGATTATTGTTATTCAACCAAAGTATTGGAAAAACAGACTGCTTTCAGTGATCTTGTCATTTAAATATCAAAATACTCAGATATTGTGTACCTCTAAACAGTCTCCTAATATAGTTGTTGTTGATATTAGCAAACCTGTATGCTACGAAAGCTGTTATGGTCCAAGTTGGCTGTTAAATTCTATTTTTAAATCGTTCTTCCCATGTCGATAACGTCGTGATTAACAGGATCGTGTGTGTTCAGCATTGACCTTTTACCACTTACTGTAAGTTATTAAAAGCAGTATTGAATGTCTTGTGTTGTAGATTAAATGGTAGTGGTTTTGGAGGATTGTTAAAGATTTTGAATACAAAATAGGAATTTAGGTTTATGCTGTATACTGTGGAAAGGGAACGTCTGATACTCAACATTGAACTAGTTCCGTTTTGCAGCTGTTAAAGTGTTACCTGCCTAGTTGGCTACACATACTTCTGCTACCATATGTGCTGAACTGCAGTTCGTAAAGTGAATATCCCAAGCTGTGATTCAGTACAGCAAAGTAGACCTACACAACAAAGATTCCCCAAATGCAGTAGAACAAGGCAGGACATGTCCGTATTACTGACTCAGCCCCTTAAGGCTGGGTTTCTTGAAAACAGATTATGCCTAGTTAATTTCCAGTTGTAAGTGTAATTTAGCCCAATAGGCTTAATGTGAGTCTGCGGCACTCTTAACAGACTTAATAGGCCCTGAATACACAATGAAAAGCAGAATGTGCTCTCCGGATAGCGAGATGCAATTTGGTAAATAGACTCCACATCTGTTTCTGCTGGTGTGTGGGCTTTGTTAGAATGCATTACCTCTGAAAGGACAATTGCACTCTATGAAGAATGGAGTTTGATGTGCATCACCTATCACAGTTAAATCGTCTTCACCCTCAACAAGGCGGAGGTTGAAAGACGAGCAAAGCGTAAAGGAGACAAATGGGCATTGGAAAAGGATGGATGAGAAGGCGTGTGCCCAAATCTTGGTGGCCTGCATGAGACTTGACGTTAAGAGGTGCTTAATGAGGCTAATGATGAGACAGATGGTGCTGTTAGAAAATGCGACCAGTGCCATGGAACCTTCTGACGAGGACTAGGCTTTAATGGTGACAGCCAGAGGCATTTGAGATATTCACACTGCTTCACTAAAAGGCTCCAACTCAACCCACAAACACATTTTCGTGTTCACTTAGTTCTTCATTCAGTCTTCATTCAATTGTCTGCACCTTCTGTTCCAACAACGTCAGTACCATCATGTCTGCACAAACTTTGTCTTGGAGCATTAGGAAAGAAAGCAATAACAGGAGTTCGCAATATAAACGTTCTCTACTTCAAACAATGTTATTCCTCAAAAGGCCAGTTTCTGCTGCTTTCTATATTGGCTATACATGAATCATGGCAGTAAATGGTGTAGAGAACTGCTTCTCTGAGTCACACTGTAGCTGTAGTGTCGCTCCCATTCAGAGACATGCCACCTGAAATTACCTTTCTGGTCGACTCTGAAGAATACACTTTCGACAAATCAAAAAGCTTCCAGGTGAAAAGAATCAATTTGCTCTGTTACATGGTTTGGTCCTTTGGAGAGCAGAAGAAGCTGAAGGTTTTATTTCTTCTTAAAAAAAAAAATGGTGTAGAGTCATTTTGTAGAGCACAACACTGGAGCGCCAACATTTCCAACCGTGTTACCAGCGAAATTACAAGCTTAGCAACAGGTGTTATGAACTCTTAGTTTACATATTAGCTCTTTCTTTCACACCTGTTCTTAGCCCAGCATGGCCAAATGGTGGCTATGTTGACAATATCACAAGGAAAAACCACAGTTATGTCCATGTGCACGGAGTAGGATTGTCCAAAGGCTCTCCTTGGATAAAGTGTTTCATGAACTGGTGGATGATCTTCCCCAGCAATTTGCTAAAGCTAGCTTACCATGGTGAGCGCAAGGCATCTGTGTGGACCAGTCGATGAATGGGAGCTCTCGGCAAAGGCCAAACCATACCACCTTGGTGCAGTAATTACATACACCTAAATAGGATGGGATAGAAGCCTGAGATGGCCTTCTCAGGATTTGGCTTGGAGAAAATGTTATGGGGTCATGTCATGGTGGTGGCAAAAGCCGTGGTTTAAAGCCTTCCAGTGTGAGCAAGCTTTACTGTATTTACAGCTCTCCAGAGGAAAGATCAGTCAGGCAGTAAAGCTACACACTTCAGCACTCCAAATCCGGGATAGTGTCATTCACAACTCGCGCTCAAATACAGAAGAGCACAAGAGACACCAGCACCATAGAGCTTGAGCTATATTATTAAAGACGCTTTGATGAACATGTCATGTTTAGCTGATTAGCCTTGAGATAGGTGAGCGAGGAAATGTGTGGCACTGGGGAGAAGCTAAGGCCATGCTAACAGTAAATTCCCAAGACTTGGACAAGTGGGAAACTAGAGGCGCACAAATGGAATAAAGTTTTGAGGGCTATTAAGTACACGTTGAGTACACGCTAGTGTCTATTAATTAGCTTTATGTAGACTACATAACACTTGGAGCTATGTTTATTATTATTATTATTATTATTATTATTAATGCTTATTATTTAGATTTTAAAAGCCTTCATGTAAGATTGCACCTTTACAAACTAACTACTAACAAATATTCAACCAATGGCGATAACTGTGAAAAACACTAAGGCAACAGTTTGGCGGCTCACCAAAGATTCCAGTCAAGAAACCCATAGATGTGTGTTCTCAACCTAAGCAGGGGCCCAGCTGTTTCCCTCGGGGTTAGTAAAGTGGCTAGAAATGGGGGGTGGGGTGTTTCCCGCTACATTCTAAAAGTCTCCCCTGCATGCCCAATTAATCTTGAATTGGCAAAGGAGGGGCTCCTGCCAAACATGGCTCTGCTGCATGAAAGGGGGCACTGGGTTAATGAAGAGGGCAAGAAGAGTTCTGGAATAGGGTCCCCTCAATCCTTTGAAAACCTCTGAGAAAGGGCATGTGGCCTCATCAGCGGCCGCTCTGCTTGTTTCCTTGGCCTCACCTGTCTAGCAAACTGGCATTTAGCATCAGGTAATGGGGCATTCAGCCAGTTTTATAGTTACTACTATGGTCAGTGATTATTATGTCAGGATTACCACATGAGTGATTACATCATATGGTAGCCTTGACATTAGCTGAAAATCATACATACTGTACACGGGATCAACATAATACAAACATCTAGAAAGTATTAGTAATAGTGCATGTCTGAAAGAAGTCATTAGGCCACTATTTAGAGACGCATGAACAACAGTTTTTCCTTACGATACAACCAATTTGAACAATAGATACTTGTCTATGGTGTTTTGGGGAAGGGTTCCTAATTCAACACTCCCAACTCATTACACACATGACTGAGCACGAGGCTGTCTGGAGCTCGTTCGATCTCTCTTTCTTGCAGTTTGACGATTAGCATACGTAATTTTGAGTTGCTGGAAGATCACAACATTGCCAAATCATTGTGAGAAGACACAAACATATCACAGATGCTTAAACACAAAGAGGACCCCTCTTGAGATTGGCTGTGCTACAGTTATCATCAGCCAAACAGGAACAGCAAACACACATGCACGAAACCTTCCATTCCAAACCAACATCAGAGACATGCAGCAATACGAGCTAAATATTGTGCAACCAAGCAACAACATTGTGAAATATGCCTAACATACAGAGGGCCCATTAGGAGTGTGGGAGTGTGTGAATGCGCTCCCACAAGGCCACGGGTGAAACAGGCCCATTGTGATGAGCTGCGGTAACCCAAGCACCGCTCAGCCTGAGGCTCAGAGAACAGAGCCGGTCTCCAGGACCTCCGCCTGGGCCCGTGACAGCCCAGTTCCGCTGGACTCTCCGTGGCTTCATTTGCCTGGCTGCAGGACAGCCACTAGCTGTTCTGTTCAAAGCCTTCCATCATCTACAATCCACTTTCCCAGCTCACAAAAGGGCAAATTTACAAGAAATTGGTCTTTGGGAACATCATTTTCGATATAGTCAGACAGCCTGTGGTGGACAGGGTTTTTTCTTCTTCTTTTTTTCTTTTCAACAGCTTGTCCATCATCAGCGTGTCCATTGTCACGTCATCTCCATTAATTTCCGACATTTCGGTTAAACTTTATAGGCACTCTTTTTTTTTTTTTACTGAACTCATGATTTCTTTCCTCTACTCGGGACTATGGCAACTGAGAGCATAATTTGATCTGGCTGGGCTAAATCCTTTAGCTTGCCACAGTAACTGGATTTGAGGGTGCTTCAAGTTAAGGGACTGACCTGAAGATTAAAGAGTTACATCACAGTCACACGGTTCTTCACAATGGCTCAATTAAGGCTTTGAGGAACTTCACATTCTAAACAAAGCTTCCACAAGCTGCTGCTATTTTTTGCTGTAGTTAATCAAGACTGAATGATCTTTAGGCTGATAGACACTTTTGTGGGATTTTCTAGTGTTTTCTACCGACAAAGCCCAAATCATAAAACTCTCTGTATTAATTTGTGCTGTCTAACCAGATTTCTAAGATAGGGAAAATGACAACATGTCATTTTGACAAATATACAGCATGGGTGAAGTAGGTGAAATGGGTGAAATTAAGATTTGAGAAATAACAAGATAATACTCTGTATAAAAACTCAACATTATGCTATGTTGTCAAACTGTCAACTGTGATGCCTCAATATGCCAGTCACTAAACAACGTTTCCAAAGTTGTCTGTATCTAACCATTTACTGTAGTTTTAGTAGGCACAGAGAGAAAAGGCAATATATTTATCCTACTGGCTGTCAGGCTCTACCTCTGAAGCAATGTTAGGGTAAAGTCAAATTCCAAGTTTTTCGCAACAAGTTTTAGCATCCGAGTTACTGAGCAGTGATCCAGAGTGTGTCAGTGCATATGGATCTGCAGACAGCACAGTGGAGTGCGGAGCTGAGGACTGGGGCTGATTAATCAAGAGGTTAAGGGCAGAATGATGAAAAAGCCGCAGTGCTGTGGGCTGTAGCTAAGACCATGGGGGAGATGTCCAGATAAGAAAGCCTTGGCATTAAGACAAGAAAGACAAGGACAAACAAGTAACACCCAGCATGCCAGAGTTACAACAACATGAATATGCTTCTGTGCTCACTGAATTACAACAGCGGTTGTAAAAGTGCAAATATGTCATTTCAGGCCTCAGTATTAGTAAATGATGATGGTCATAGTAAGAATCATTCTTTTTGGAATCTATTTCAAATTTTTAATTTTGGATTTTTGACATTTATGAGCGTCTTTCTCCCCAGAGAAGGGAGATAAAAGCAGAGTAAAGCCTCCACAACTTGTCACGTCAACAATCACCATGATCTGAGGGAATGTGACAGACAGATTCCCTCCACTGAAACGTAAAAACAGCTTAGGGAGACATTTTCTCGAAACCTTGTGACCTCTAGATTCCACCGTGACAGCAACACACACACACACACACACACACACACACACACACACACACACATACATACATACACACACACATACATACACACACACATACATACACACACACACACACACACACACACACACACAGAGGGACAGACATTTCCCCTCTGCTGCACTCCCAATCCCTGATCAGATGCTGAGGAATTCCAGCATGAATGCAGCTGTCAACTTGGCTCTTCTTCCACACAGGCTGGGCCATTCCAGGGGTAAGGAAATAAAATTGTTGATTGCCTACTAAGTTCATACTAAGTTAGGTCTTTCTTCATTCTGGAATCTGTGCCTACTCAAGATCCTCATCTGTCTAAGTCCCCAAAACCCTTTTAAGAGTGTCTATCCCTGAAGCGTAGATGCCCTGAGATGGCACCCAAACCCATCTTTGGACATTTAAAAGACTGGGGGAAGGGTCAAGCGTAGGGTCAGACCCTGAGGCCCAATCCACTGATGTTAATAATACCTCAAAGCAGCGCTGACCTTTGACCTGAGCATATAATGGTCAATTGGAATGTGGAAATTCTACAAACGTCGAACCAATTATTCTTAATGATTAGCAATACTCTTTGCTCCAGATAATTAGACAATTACACACATGAGCTGTGTCTGATTTGATTTGTTCTACTAAGGTATAAATCAGGACCACTTGGATTGAATGGGTTGTTGTCACTTTCAATATCCAGTTACCCTACATCCATCATTGTACCCAGAACTTGACTCTTGCACATGTGGTTGTCAAGGAATGGCATTAGGAATTATCTCTCTATAGTGAATTGGGCATCTGTCTTTGTCTACTCACAAGTCAAGTTAGTGTTTTTTTTTATAAACTATGAGGGGTTTAAATTTGAGGCTAATATGGTAGATGATTTGGTACATGCTGTTCCAAACTAGACAAGATGGAATATATATGAAAATGCCTCACCACAGCAGCAAATTACCTAATTCCTAATTCCCAAACTCCTCAGGTCAACACAACAGTGGTGAGAGACCAGGACTAGAATTAATCTTTTTTGCAAACAATTCATATTATTCAGTATATATATATATAAAAACATGACATTTTATTATGCGAAGAAAGTTCTCCAAAATCACTCTTTCCTTTGAATAATGTCACTTTATCAGAACAAATAAATTCATCACAACACAATTGCTTTGTCGACTTCATTATAATAGTACACCATCAACAAAATAACTATAATGTGCTTCCCCAATATCTAATCAACTTCTAATCAATAAAGGATAACCACCGCCTACCATTTTTGATGTCCTTCAAAAAGATGGGATGTAGATCTGTTAGAAATCAAGTTCCTCATTTAAATTTATGAGGGCCATTGCACAGAGCCTATAGATTCAAAACGCCACCTGTTTTAATAATTCCTTATTAATTATTAAGCTTTTTCCATCCCAAGGCATTCCAATTGACTGATACTGTGGTTCATTTCATGAAAGTGCCTTGCAATATCCTGACACTGTAGAGCAGATTTATGTTCATTCATTTTATAATATAATTGACACAGATTTTTCAAAATACAGTACTGTGCCAAAATCAGAGACCATCCTTTGGTTTATTCAGTTTTCAATCAAATGGCCATTCAGTACTTATTGTTAATTATTTGGTGGCAAACAATAATGATGAAAAAATGTATTTAACATAAAATCATAAAATCTGTAAATATTTCATTTGTAATATTGAACTTTTGTTTCACCCTGCCGCTAATTCTATTTATCCAATTTCATCAAACCTATACGTTACAGCTGTTTCATGCAAGTGGAGTTCATTTGCATAAATAAGTGATTAAAACTGTTTCACTTAGTGTTGGAGGCTTCTGTGTAATTGTGTATTAAATTCACATTTACAGGATTATTGTCTGACACCAAAAAGGTAACTGTTACTGTATGGCTGTTTGACTGAAAATGGAAATTAATGTACTGTAACATTTTCCCATCATTATTGTTTACCACCAAATAATTAACA